>CM017761.1:37763509-38064228 GCA_008009225.1 Acer yangbiense
AGGGGTGTTTTCGTAATCTTGACTATACACGAAAATTAGGTAAAATTAGTTAAAATCTTTTCACCCCCCCTCTAGATATATATTGTACACACCGAGTATTGTTTGTTTCAATTGGTATCAAAGCAGGTTCCTAGATACACCTAGGTGATCCTACCTCATTTTTGGTGTGTTTTGCATTTGTGTGATTTTTGCTCATTCATACATTTTGCATGCATTTCATTTCATTCATTATATATAATGAGTGGATACGGTGGCAACAATGAGGGTGTTTCAAGCACACGACCTCCTTTTCTCACCGGCGTGAATTATGCCTCATGGAAAGGCAAGATGGAAGCATACTTGTGCCAAATCCATGATAGGGCATGGATGGCTATTGAAGATGGGTATGCGCCTCCTAAGATGACTCCCACGGGTGGAGGAGAAGAAGTACTCAAGCCTAAGGCTCAGTGGTCCACTGAAGAGTTTGACACTTCAAAATGGAATAAGAAGGCATGGCACACTCTTCTATGTGTTGTGGATGAAAATCAGTACAAACTGATTCAGAACACTAGGATAGGCATGGAGGCATGGGATATTCTAGTGGTTGCACACGAAGGAACTGATGTCGTCAAGGATTCCAAGCTACAAGTCCTTCAAACGCAATTCAAGTTGCTTAAGATGGAGGAGGACGAATGCTTTAATGACTTTGAAGTCAAGTTGATGGATATTGTCAATCAAAGCCATCAACTCGGTGATCCTTATTCGGATAGGAGAGTTAAGCAGAAAATTATGAGGTCTCTTCCAGCTAGGTTTGAATCAAAAGTTACGGCTTTAGAAGAAAATTCTGGATATAAGGACATGAAGCCGAGTGAGGTAATTGGAAGACTCCTCGCTTATGAATCTAGGAAAGCTCCTAGTATTACACCTCCTAAAAAGCAAAAAAGGATTGCTTTGAAAGCTTCCAAGGTTGAGAATGAGGAAAAAAGTGACTCGAACGAAGACATGGCTTTGTTACTAAGAAGATTCAAGAAATTCGTCAAGTTCGAGAACAAAGAATTTGGATCGACTTGAAGAAAAAGGCTCCCTTCAAGAGTTTTGAACCTAGGCAAGAGAATAGTGAAAAGAAAGGGGTCCAATGCTATGAGTGTGGCGGTATAGGACACATCTCACCCGATTGTGGGAATTTGAAGAACAAGATGGCAAAAGTGATGGCCACTACTTGGAGTGAAAGTGATGACTCCGGAAAGGAAAACAAGTCATCAAGTGATGATGAGCTTACCATCAACTACACGACATTTAGAGCCACTTGTGTAGAAGATAAAGTTGTTGGTAAGAATGCCTTAACTAGTGATCCCATAGAAGAAAGAGTTGAGGAAGTAGCTCTAGAGGAGATAGGTGTAACTACTCATTGGGACATGGCTCTCATTAATTCAAGAGACCATGGTGAAGGTCTTAATGAGGGAAATGACTCCATAGGTGAGATGGAAAGTGTAGGAGATAACTCAAGTGAAGATGACTCCTCATCTAACTCTACAAATGGAAATGTAAAGAGAACGGATGTTCATGACTTTATAGTCAAGTGTGAAAGTTCATTGAAGAAGAACAATAGAAAATTGAAGATGTTAGAGGATGAAAATCTAGAGCTTTCAACACACAATGACCACTTAAGTAAACAAGTGGAAAGATCCAAGATGATTGAAGACAAGCTAAGAGATGAGCTAGCTTTGTCTAAGAGGAATGAAGAAGGGTTGAAGAGGGAGCTTGATGAAGCTAAAGAGTCTTTGACTAGAATGTCTTCAAGCACCAAGAAGCTTAACCACATTCTTGGTGTTGGAAAGAACCCTTGTGACAAGAAAGGTATTGGGTATGAAGATAGCAAGGAGATCTCTACTCCAACCAAGACTATCTTTGTCAAGAGTTTGGGTAAGATAGAAGCCTCGCCGGTGCACACTCCTAGGAATAAAATCGATCTAATACAATGTTCAAGAAGTGCAAAAGTGAAGGAAGCCCTAAGGAGACAACCTCAAGCTCAACGCATTAGAGTCTCTCAAGTCAACATTCCTCATCAAATGACTCTAAATGGAAAGAGGCCAGTCATGCAAAATGAACCAAGGAAGCAAGCTAGAC
The DNA here is from genome assembly GCA_008009225.1 of Acer yangbiense. NCBI lineage: Eukaryota > Viridiplantae > Streptophyta > Magnoliopsida > Sapindales > Sapindaceae > Acer > Acer yangbiense. The sequence goes on from CM017761.1 coordinate 37,765,616, forward strand.
CGGTTTAACAACAAAGAAGGATTGAACCCACTCAACCACAAAGTCATGGGAAGGCTCCTCTGCATGCACAAGGACATGGCATGATTTCTAAATTCATCCCTACATGTCACTTTTGTGGTATTGATGGTCATATTAGACCAAATTGCTTTCATTTCATTAAATTATGTAGAGTCAAAAGCATGATGGAAAAGAGAATGACAAGAGCTAGAATGCATGTTAATAGGAAGGAAAAAATTCATGTTCATGATCCTATAATTTCTAGAACTCTTGAACCACTAACTACTAGGAAGAAAAAAGTTATACCTAAGTGGATAAGGAAAAATGAACCCTCCTGCTACGAGACAAACTTGTCTCACATAGGTTCAACCAAGTCAAATGGACTTGGGAGGTCTATAGGACCTCCTGACCTTCATTGATGAAGGATGGTGATTGACCCCATATGGGGAACTCAAGCAAAGAGAGCTATTGCATATTTGTTGCATGTAAATATTTGAAAAATCTCATGCTTCTTTGTTGATTGCTTGAGTAAGCTTGGTTGCACATATGTATTTATGTTTTCTATTCAATAAGTGTGAACCATGCTTGTTTACAATCCATGTCATATTTATATTCAAACGTGCATTTTTGGACTAGGAGATTCTCATAGGAGGTATGATATGAATGACCTATAGTTATCTCCATGACATGATGATTCTTTTATAACATGCTAATGTCAAATGAAAAAGCATGAAATTCATATAACATGCTCAAAAGAAAAAGCATGAATTGATGATTGCATATTCTTAAAATGCAAAACTTGTGTGAAAAAGTAAAAATGAGATTTCAAATGAATAAAGGATCTTGTATCCGTTCAAAGGATTTTAAAATCCAAATGTCTCTTTTTCTTTATTGGTTGAACATGGCTACTATCATACGGATATACTATCTAGAAAAATCGAATAGGGTGCAAAGTCGCTCATGCCATGTTTAGCTTATAAAGTTGGATATAGTTGCTCTTAAATTGAAATCAATGAAATCTCTATATCCTTGATTCTCTCATGACAATGGTGAAATTGGTTTGAATTCTTATTAGAAACCTTTGTCATTTGCTTTGCCAAATACCATTATATTTTGGACTTGAATGCTACATGTCTTGTATGCAAAACATTTTTAATTCACACATTTTATCAAAATAAATCTCCTTGTTTCTCTCCAATTAATTGAGTTGCATAAAGTGGCTTATATGATTATGCAAGTATCTAGTATGCTACTAACTCTCTTTGCTAAGTGACCCGGTTGGAGACTACTCATTTGCCTATATCATGACAAAAAGGGGGAGTAGAATAGTGGCAAGGGGAGTTACAAATTGTAGTAGCAATTGTGCATGTTAGGGAGAATATACATTGAGGGGGAGTAACCTGTTAAGGGGGAGCATTGCATACACATACATTGCATGATGTTGTGCTTAAATTCTTAAATGCAAATACTTGGTTATGCTCTCACTTGATTAATCTCACATTTTACTTGTATTGGAAAGTATAGAAACTTTGCTTTCAGGGATTGATTGTTCTACAAGAAATTGAAGACTTCAAGAATTTTTTTAAAGAAATTATCTCTTTGTAAAGTAGAAAATCATTGTTAACTTGTAGTTTCTATTATGTTGTGAGGAATCAATGTGAGTGGTGGTTTTGTCACGAAATAGCCAAAGGGGGAGATTGTAAGGATTCTCATTTGTTGATTGGCTCATTTCGTGGACAAACCACAATTGGGGTTTATTGTAAGGGTAGATTAGGTGTTGGTGTTCAAGTTCATGCCCTTTCAAGACCTCATCTTGATAAGCACCGAAGGTAAAATTTTAAGTGCTTACTTTCTTTAAAGAGATTTAGAAGCACACACACACTTTGTATTCTTACATTTGTGTGCATTCTCTTCATATGTCACATTACACACTAGCACTTTGATTGATGTATCGTCTTATGTTTTGGTGTCGTGTAATTCGTTTCATGAACATGTTCAGAAACGTCCGTGCTTGAACAATTATGTGCTTGGTTTAACGCAAAGACCGCCTACGGAGAATGCCCTTGGCTTCTCCTTGGTTTCACCATTTCTGGTGAATCAGCGGTTTGATCGGCGGCTTGATCGGTGGCCTGGCCGCCGAATGGAAACCGCAGTTCATACCTGATTGATTTAATCTCTCGGGTTTGATTCTGCAGTTGAATCAGCAGTCTCGAAGCCGCCGAATGAAACTGGCATTGATGCTCTGTTCTTATCAGGCTCAATTCGGTGATTGTAAACGGTGGCCTGGTCGCTGATTGAAACCGCCGATCTGTGCATTTCAGGGGTAAAATTATCTTTTCACATGCCCTGTTCTTGATGTCTATAAATATCTCACTTTCTCATTCTCTGAGTTAGTTCTTTTACTCCTTAGAACCTAAAATTTAAAAGAAAGATTTTTTAGAAAAAATCCAATCAAGAACTCACCTTTAACCACTCAAATCAAATACTTTTTGCATCAAATTTCATATTGCATCTTCTATGTCTATATAGAATGCATCCATGCATGGTCTTAGATCATCACATCTTACTTGGTATGTTCTTCACTAATTTCATCTATTTTAAGTGTTTTTCATATTAAGACATCTCTTTAATAACTTGTATGTTTTTAGATCATATGTTAAATACAAGTTAGAGATTATTTGTGATATAATTGATTGAGTGTTGTATTGTGATAGCTATCTAGGTTTTGTTTAATCTTGATTAGCTAAACTATTTGACATGTCATTTAGTTATTGATATCTAGGATTGCTTTAATTGATATATCATAATCCTAGATAAGCATATAGGGTTTACCTAGCTCTTGTTGCATTTTGAGTATTTTACATATTCACATAGGTAGCATTATCTCTTCATTAAGAATTAAGACTTGGGGCTAAGATTTCTTAGGCCTCAAGCAATTTGGACTAAAGCCACTTTTAAAGACCCACATGGTAGAAGTGGGGGGTTATTGACCGGAGTGTTAGACGAGGTCTACATAGGTTGTAAACTCCATTTCAATTAGTGGATTTCAAGGTTCGAGTGTGGAGCACTAAACAGCCTGTGGTTTATCCCAGTGGTTGGGTTTCCATGTATATATCAAGTGTTATTTAATTTCCGCACCATATTACACTTGTTATAATATATTGACTATTATAGGTGTTTTCGTAATCTTGACTATACACGAAAATTGGGTAAAATTAGTTAAAATCTATTCACCCCCTCTAGATATATATTGTACACACCGAGTATTATTTGTTTCACTTTTTACCATTCAAACTTTCTTTTTGGCATGCAGCCCAACTTTTTGGAAAGCATGAGTGTTTTTTAGTTCTCGAGCATGCTTTTTAGTTTCCAAACGTTCTTTTTGGCTTTCAAGCATTCTTTTTGGTATGCAACCTTTCTTTTTGGCTTACTGTCATACTTTTTGGAACGCGAGATTTCTTTTTAGTTCTCGAACATGCTTTTTACTTTCCAAATGTTCATTTTGGCGTTCGGACGTTTTATTTCCCATGCAGGCTCTTTTTTTTTAACGCGAGAGTGCTTTTTAGTTGTCGAGCATGCTTTTAGTTTCCAAACGTTCTTTTTGGATTTCTGGCATTCTTTTTGTCATGCGAGCATGGTTTTTTGAACGTAGGAGTGCTTTTTAGTTCTCGAGCGTGCTTATTAGTTTCAAAACATTCTTTTTGGCTTTCGGGCGTTCTTTTTTGCATGCAAACTTTCTTTATGGCACGCGGGCATGCTTTTTTGAACTCGAGAGTGTTTTTTAGTTCTCGAGCGTGCTTTTTAGTTTCCAAATGTTCTTTTTTTCTTTTGGGCATTCTTTTTGCCATGCAAACTTTCTTTTTGGCATGCAAGCATGCTTTTTGGAACGCGGGAGTGCTTTTTAGTTTCCAAACGTTCTTTTTAGCTTTCGGGCTTTCTTTTTGGCATGCAAACTTTCTTTATGATGTGCGAGCATGCTTTTTGAGTGCGAGAGTGCTTTTAGTTCTCGTTATAGTTTCCAAATGTTCTTTTTATCTTTCGTGCATTCTTTTTAGCATGCAAACTTTCTTGATGGCATGTAGACATGTTTTTTTGAACGCGAGAGGGATCCTCTTGTTGATTGGAAGAAGAAACATGTGCAACTCGTAGCTGGCCTTTGGAAATTTGATTTCGAACGAAGTGAAAATCAATGGCAATATGTTCTTACTCGAATGAAATACAGGATTAACACGCAAGCAAGTTGTGCGGATATTATCACTGTAAACGGTTGAGGTATATGAATGGGACTACAAAGTTCTTGAAATAAAGATTGTACCCAATTGATCTTAACTTCTATGGCATGGTACTCAGCCTCTATAGATGAGCGAGCAATTGCTCTTTGCTTGCGTGAGCTCTAGGAAATAGGATTTGCACCAAGATATATGGATTATATATGCTGTTGTTGAGGTCCTGTCATTAAGGTTCCATGCCCTGATGCCCCAATTAGCATTAGAGAAGACATGGAGCTTCAGAGGAATGTTAGAATGAAGATACTATCCATGATGAATTGTTCCTTTAAAGTACCGAAGTACACGTTTCATTACTGTCCAATTATTCGTAGTCGGTTTATGCATAAACTGTGAGAGTTTATTAACAGCATAAGAGATGTCTGACCTAGTGAGGGAGATATATTGAAGAGATCTGTTAGGTTTATAGTTTGTGTTGGTTAGATTCCATATCAAAACGCTCTTTGCTTGTAATGTTTTAATTGTGTAGGTGGCTCGTGTGGTTTTGAGCTTCAAGGAGAAACACGATTTTCCGAGCAAGCATGTCTTCAAGAGTTTGCATTGTCTTCGAATATTTATGTATCGAGACCTTACCTCTTGCAATGCTTATGATGAGCACACACACACACACACACTCATATCATGCATTTGTGTCCCTGCATCATTGTGCAATATTTGTTTAGCACAAACATTCACTTTGTGTGTTCATGCATTTGTTTGTAATTGTCTTAAATTTCTAGTTGAAAAATATGATAGGATTTTGTTAACCCAAAATTGTCACCGGGGTGCAATATAAAATTAACGGTATGTGATGGACCCGGATCAAATTAGACCTGGGCTAGCGGGATATTCTATACCCTGGTATCCCGCTGAGTATCGTGAATCCGATATTACGATGAATACAAGTAATGGGATGGACGAGATTCTTATATGGTGGATATATGAAAGCTGAAAAGCAGTTTATACGTATATATATGTGGATCTGAAATACGATTCCTTACAACCCGGTATTTGAACTATCAGTATTGCAATATAGAAAAGAAATCAGGCCTGAAGGAGAACGATGGAGATGGAGCTTTTCGTGTCTGTCGATAAGTAGAAAAAGTAAATTAGGGTTTCGATCCCTTTTTCTTGTCAACATATGATCAATATATAGGCCCGCTTTCTTGCTCAGCACTCCTAGAACTTCGGTTTAGGGTTTCAGTGATGCACGGGTCTTCTTTTTGGAGTCTAACAAATTCGTCGGGACATTAATCCCGAAAGATCATGTGATTCCTTCTTTCTCGGTTCAAAATAAGTGGACTCCTATTTAAAATAGGCTTCTAACTTGGCGGGGATGAATGCCGCGTTGTAGCTTGAGTTTTTATCTTGAATGGTGACGTTTAATATCTGTTTTTATATGTAGTCTACTCATCGCGGTACCCCCCTCCTGCATCAGCGGGGTCGGTCTACTGGGATCCTGTTATATGTCTTGCCATGTGTACGTCACGTGTTTCGCTGGTTAGGGTACCCTGCGTCTCTCACACTTCTGATAAAAGCGATGTTCACGGATATCGGCGTTTCAAGTAGTGGGGTACCAGGATACTCGAGTATCGGGGTATTCTGGGTAATTGGGTGCCGAGATCTGGTGATGATCGTGTCTCCGGGAATTCTGGACCTGACTTGGGTAGGCAAAGGTTCTAGCCTGTCAGCTAGCAGGCGGGGTACCCAGACCTCTTTTCGCTTCTACTTCGGATCCCGGCTTTCTCCTGTAAGCTAGTGGAAAATTCTTTTTTGATCCCTGCCAATTATGGCGGTTAACAGAAGTCCCCCCTGACTTAAACACCGGTGTCTTGCAGGGGTTGAAGTCAGGATTTCCTCGTCCACTCGAAGGATTTTCCCTATTGTCCGCTTGTTTAGTCTCGTCCGGTTGGCTTCCATAATTCACGAGAGTATCTTTCTTGGATTTGACTGCATTTAATGCTCGTCCCACGTGTCAGATAATGTCTGTTTTCAAGTTTTAAATTGGCCATTTTTGGCGCGATTCCCTCGAAACTGTCATGATTCGTCTCTGACCCCGTCTCTTCCTCTACCTCGATATTAGCCCGTCTTTGCCTATAAATGTACCCTTCCTTCTCCCCTCACATGTTCACGCTTATTTAAACCTTTCAGAGCTTCTGTCTCTTCTTCTTTCTCTTCTAAGGATCCTCTTTGCTTTCCTTCTCTTACTTAAATGGCCTCACCTTCCAACAATATAGCTCCTACATCGGTTCTTCCAGAAGATAGCCTAGCGGTCTTGGCTAATCCTCCACCTTCTTCCCCGAATCTTCCTGATAGCATTGACGAGATGCTTGATACGGGGTGAACGGGATCAGGTGATGATTCCCCGACGTCTAAAGAGCCGAAACGAGGTGGGGACGTAGGCGACGTCGTTGACGACAGTACTCCGCTAAAACGCCGTCGTTCTAGCGAGAATCAGAGAATCGAGTTGGGTTCTAGCACCGGGCCCAAAGATCCAGCCCAAATCACTAATGAAGACGACGATGAGGCTGAAAACGAGGTAGACAAGGGGAATGCCCTGACTATTGGCCTAACTGGGGTTCATGTAGGCCCATTGTCCTCCTTCCACGATGGCCGGATTGTCCCGGACTCCGTCTGTACATCCGAAACTCTCAACCGATTGAGGAGGACCTTTAGGATACCAGATTACCTCTTGCTGTCTCTCCCTCATCGGGGTTATGACGTTTACACCCCCTCTGAAGGTCGTTTGCTGATCCACGTAGCCGCCTTTGAATGCGGGGTCCGACTTCCACTTTACCCTTCCCTTCGCCGAGTACTTGTAGCTTTGGAACTAGCCCCACTCCAGATTTCTCCCGGGTTCTGGAAGAACTTGACGGGGTTCTTGGTGCTTTGGAGAGAGCAATGCGAGAGGGACAACATTCAGAGGGAAGTGGGCATTGACGAGATCCGCTATATCTACCAGGTAGCCAACCTATCACCCCGGGGTCAGTTTTATTTGAGACCCAATAATAAAATGAAGTTCGTTGTACCCGGGGCAAATGTGAAATATAATTCCTCTTGGAAGGACGAATGGATAGTAGTCGAAGGGGAATGGGGCCGCTCAGTGCACATCGGAGGGACCGAATATCCCGTTCCTACCCAGTTCTCTCCCAAAGACAAATGGAGTTCAGAGGAGTTGTCTTTTGAATCCAGAGGGATTCTAAAAAGGATCCAGGAGCGGGGTTATATTAACATGAAGTACCCCTCCTGTGACTCCTTCGAATGAGCCCGGCTAGAGAGGTATCTGAGGATATCTGTCGCTGAACTGGGTGAGTGATCGTGCTTTGCCAAATATCCTTCCTCCATTCTCTCTTTCTATGTTAAATATTACATATTATCTTATGTATATATATATATATATATATATATATATATTTACAGTTTCAGCAGTCCCTTCTCCAGCATCCCCTCCTACTGCTACGAGACTGCCAATCCCGGCTTCTTAAGAACCCTGCTCTCCCATTCCTTCTCCTCCTGGCGCTGGGGTTACCTCGGGGTCTTACCTCTCGGCACCTTCCTCTCCTCCTATCTTGGCGGAGTCCCCACTTCGTTTCCCAGAACCTTCTCTAACAAAAATTGTTGCTCGTCCCTCGCTTAGCGAGATGTTGGCGAGGTAAAACTTCTCCAGTCCTCAAGGCGAAGCCACCTGCTAAGAGTGCTAAGCCTACAGTTACAGCTACCCCTCCTTCTTCTCAGATTTCTTTCGTCATGCGTTCTACTAGGGTGGAGAAGGCTAAACCTGCCCGGGTGGACAAAAGAAAGGATTCCACCTCTAGAGCTCCCCCTGCTAGCCTCTCATCCGGGTCAAGGCCATAAGATAGTAGCCAAGATGATATTGTTTCCAAGTTCATCGCGGCGTGTCCTGGCGGGAGTCTGCAGTCAATGTCCTCTTTGCCTACGGAGATTTTGGCCACCTAGAGGGCTTCTCTGCTCGACGAGGTATGATTTTGCTCCCTTCAAGTTGGTATAGTTGGTATACATATATAAATGCTCATGTATCTCATTTAACTATATATATTTTGAAACAAATTATAGCACGGTGTGTATAAAAACTATCTAGAGGGGGGGGGTGAATAGATTTTAAGCTTTTTACCCAATTTTTCTTGATAGTCAAAATTACGAAATTACCCTTAAATAGATAAAGCAATAAATCAAGTAAAATATGCGGAAATTAAATAACACTTGATTTTTACGTGAAACCCTCACGGGAAAAACCACGGGCTAGTAAGTAAGCCACACTCGAACCTCGAATCCACTAAATGTGTAAAACGATTACAACCTAATCCCGGAAGTAATCAAACACCTACCTAATCCCGGTATGAGTGAACCTAGTCCAATTTGCTTGCGTTCTAAGCAACCTAATCCCGGATGCTACACACAAGACTTACTTTCTCTATGAAGAGAATACAACCCTAAGTGAATATATGAATATCCAAATGCAACATAGAGCAAGGGAAACCCTATATGCTTATCTAAGATGATTAATATGCAATTAGAACAATCCTAGATATCAAAACTAAATGACATGTCAAATAGTTTAGCTAATCAAGATTAAGCACAAAACTTAATTAGCTATCACAAAAAAAAACTTCTCAAACATACATCATACTAATCTCAAACTTGTATTCAAAGTATATAAAATAACATACAAGTAATTAATTGAGATTGCTAGCTAAGAGAAACACAAAATATGTAAGATATTAGTGAAAAACTTACCAAGCAAAGTATGATGAAGAATCCATGCAAGATGACATCTAGAAGATCAAGGATGATGCTAGATGATGATTGATGATCATGAAAAAGTGTTTGAGTAATAAAAAATGAGTTCTTGGAATTTTTCTTCTCTTTGAAAAATATCATAAGTATGAATTCTGAATATGAACTCTCTTGATTGACCTAAAGACAAAATGGCATATATATAGGGGGCCAAATCAAAGTGTGGTTGTTTAAGTAAGTTTCAAAGAAATGTGCCGATCGGCGATTTCAATCGGCGGCCAGGCCACCGATAATGACCGCCGAATTGAGCTCGTGAAGAACAGAGCATAAACGGCGGTTCATTCGGCGGTTTCGTGACCGCCGATACCAACTGCCGAATCAAAACAGAGAGATTAAAATCAATCAGGTATGAACGGCGGTTTCGAACGGTGGTTTCATGACCGCCGATTCAACCGCCGAATTAGACCGAGAGATAAATCAATCAGGTCTTGAATCGGTGGTTTCGAACGGTGGTCGTGACCGCCGATCTTAACCGCAGAAATGCTTCAGACCAATCTGGACTGAAACGGCGGTTTCATTCGGCGGCCAGGCCGCCAATCATAACCGTCGATCACCTAGAAAGGTGAAAACCAAGGAGAAGCCAAGGGCATTCTCCATAGGCGGTCCTCGCGCTAAACCAAGTACATTCTAGTGCATGCGCGGACGTTTCCGAAAGTTATCGGGAAACGAATTACATGACAACATGACACAATTACACACAACAAAATATAATAAATAAGTGCAAGTGTGAAATGTGACAAATGAAGAGAATGCACACATATGCAATGAATGTTAAGTGTGTGTGTGCAACTAATCTCTTCAAAGAAAAGTAAGCACAAAGAAATTTACTTTCGGTGCTTATCAACACGAGGTCTTCAAAGGGCTTCGAACAATAAGACCGATACTTAAGCTACCTTTACAAAGAACCCCAACATGTGGTTTGTCCACGAAATGAGCCAATCAACAAATGGGAACCTTACAATCTCCCCCTTTGGCTATTTCATGACAAAACCACCACTCACATTGATTCCTTACAAAGAAATAGAAACTACGGGACAAATATGATATTCTACAACATAAAGAGATAAGAAAATAAAACTTCAAGTCTTCAATCTCTTGTAGAATAATCAAGCCCTGTAAATAAGATTTCTATGTTTTCCAATACAAGTGAAATGTGAGATTAATCAAGTGATATCAAAACAAGCATTTGCATTTTTAGAATTTAGGCACAACATTACAAAATATATGCAATGTATGATAAATGCAATGCTCCCCCTCAAAGGGTTACTCCCCCTCAATGTGTTATCTCCCCAATGTGCACAATTGCAACACCAATTTGCATCTCCCCTTACCATATACTACTCCCCCTTTTTGTCATGATATAGGCAAAGGAGTAGTCCCCAACCGGGTCACTCATAGCAACGAGAGATAGTAGCATGCAAGAATTGCATAATTAATATAAGTCACTTTATGCATCTCAATTTAATCGGACAGAAACAAGGAGATTTATTTGAGAGAAAATGTGTGAACCAAACATGCTTTGCATACAAGACATGTAGCATTCAAGTCCAAAATACAATGGTATTTGGCAAAGCAAATGACAAAGGTTTATAATAGGAATTCAAACCAATTTCACCAATGTCATGAGTAAAGCAAGGATATAGAATACATTTGAAAGTAATTAAATACTCGAGGTGTGTATAATATATAAAGCTAGAGGGGGGGGGGGGGGGGTGTGAATAGATTTTATCTGATTATTACCCAATTTTCGCGTGCATGTCAATTTTACGAAAATACCCCTAGCAAGTCAACAATACATACAAGTGTAATAAGATGCGGAAATAGTAAATGACACTTGATGTTTACGTGCAAACCCTCAACAGGGAAAAACCACGGGCTAGTAAGTGCGCCACACTCGAACCTCGAAATCCACTATATGAAAAGATGGTTACACCCTCAAGTGATTCTCGGACCCTCACCCTAGATAACCTCAGGCTATGGACACTACCACTTACCACTCTTGGTTCAATCCCTAGTGATATCCCTTGATACACTACTCTTGGCGTGAGCACCCTCTAATCTACCACGCGGGCCTTTTATAGCGGCTCTAGTCCAATTTGCTTGATCCTCGAAGTCATTACTTGTAATGATGTTTACAGCCTAATCCCGGTCTGTAACCCACCACTACTACCCAGCGGGCCTGTAATAGCAACCCTAGACCAAGACTTCAATCTCTCAAAAGAGATGCACAACCCTATGTGAATATGTATGAATATTCAATTAAAGCAATAAGAGCTAGGGTACTCTAAATGCTTACCTAGGATTATAAGATGACAATATAATCAATCCTAGATATCACATATAGCTATATGACATGGCATATAACTTTAGCTAAGTAAAGGATAACCAATCCTAGATACAAAGCTATCACAAAAAACCCACAAACATTTAAAGGATTAACTAGTTGATTAAAAAACAATCTATCAACCTAGTTATCAATACATCACACAAGAATGTTCATGGCATAGCTTTTAGGCAATAATGACCTAATCAAATAAGCTATGAAAAATAATCTCAATCAACAAATTAGATCAATTAGCTAGATGGCATATGAACATTAAAGCCTAGCTATCAAATAATAACCCAATCAACACATAATCTCAATCTTATATGTAGAAATTAATCTAAACACATATAAGTAAAATATGAGATAAAATTGATAAGTAGAAACACTAATTATGTAAGATAAAAGTGTTCAACAAATCATACCATGTGTGTTGAAGAAGACCCATGCATTAGCATATGCTAGATGAACCTAGATGATGCCTAGATGATGATTTGTGCATGTGGGAATGGGTTTAGAGAATTAAAGATGTGATCTTTAAGCTTTTTCTCTCAAGTCTCTCTAAATATCTCTCTAGGGTTCTTGGGATGCAAGACTTGTATTCTGAACCAGAGATAAGGATGTATTTATAGAGACCAAAAACAGGGCAGGTGAAAATACAATTTTGCCCTTGAAACGCACCGATCGGCGGTTTCAATCGACGGCCAGGCCGCCGAATTGAACCGCCGAATGGCTCCCGAGCGAAACAGGGGAACTTCGGCGACTTCGTTCGGCGGTTTAGAAACCGCCGATCCCAACCGCCGTTTTGGACCCGAGAGATATATTTCAATCAGGTCTCATTCGGCGGTTTCGAACGGCGGCCAGGCCGCCGAACGTAACCGCCGTTTCACCAAAAATGGTGAAACCAAGGAGAAGCCAAAGGCATCTCCACCGGCGATCATCGCGCAAAATGAAGCACATCAACGTGCACGCGCGGACGTTTCCGAACATCCTTCGGGAAACGAATTACACCACACTAAAAGCTAACATACATGAAGTGCAAGTGTGGGTATTGAATGCATCCTAATGCCTATCATGTCATGGCATTTCATAAAACAAGATGCAATCAATTTAATGCAAGAAGAGACATTGAATAAACAATAAAGCACAATGCACACAAAATATAAACACAACATTCAAGAATAAGAGTTATGCATGTTGTGTGTGTGTGCAACTATATCTCTTCAAGCCAAAGTAAGCACAAGATATACCTTTGGTGCTTGTCCTCTTGAGGTCTTGGAAAGGGTCTTTGATCTTCAACCTTAATCACCTAGACTACCCTTACAACCAAACCCCAACATGTGGTTTGACCACGAAATAAGCCAATCTATTAATGGGAATCCTTACAATCTCCCCCTTTGGCTATTTCGTGACAAAACCACCACTCACATTGATTCCTCACAACATAATAGAAACTACGGGTCTACTATGATTTTCTACTTTACAAAGAGATAAGATAAATAGTCTTGAAGTCTTCAATCTCAAGTAGAACAATCAATCCCTGAAAGCACAGTTTCTATACTTTCCAATACAAGAAAAGGTGAGATATATCAAGTGAGATAAAACAAGCATTTGCATTTAAGAATTTAAGTACAACATCATGCAATGTATGAATGTGCAAATGCTCCCCCTCAAAGGGTTACTCCCCCTCAATAAGTATTTTCCCCAACATGCACAATTGCTACTACAATTTGCAACTCCCCTTACCACAACCTACTCCTCCTTTTTGTCATGATATAGACAAAGGAGTAGTCCCCAACCGGGTCACTCAAGGCAAAGAGAGATAGTAGCATTCTAGTATATGCATAATCAATATAAGTCACTTTATGCAATCTCAAATTATTGGAGAGAAACAAGGAGATTTATTTAAAGAAATGTGTGAATCAAAAAATTGCTTTGCATACAAGACATGTAGCATTTAAGTCCAAAATACCATGGTATTTGGCAAAGCAAATGACAAAGGTTTTCAATATGAATTCAAACCAATTTCACCAATGTCAAGAGAGAAGCAAGGATATAGGTTTTCATTGATTTCAATTTAAGAACAACTATATCCAACTTTATAAGCCAAACATGTCATGAGCAACTTTGCACCCTTCTTGATTTTTCCGGATAAGATATCCGTATGATAGTAGACATGTTCAACCAATAAAGAAAGAGAGACATTTGGATTGTAAAATCCTTGAATGGATACAAGATCATTTTTCATTTGAGTCTCATAAGCTTTTTCACACATTTTTTGCAGTTAAGAAATGCAATCATCAAAACATGCTTTTTAAGATAAGCATTTAGCATGTCATTTAGCAATCATCATGTCATGGAGATCATTATAGGTCATTCAAATTTTATCCTATGTATATATCTCCTAGTCCAAAAATGCATGTTTGAACATAAATATGACATGGATTGCAATACAAGCATTGATCACACTTATTGAATAGAAAATATATATACATAGTGTAACCAAGCTAACTCAAGCAACAAAAAGAGAAGCATAAGATATTTCAAATTTTTTGCAAGTGACAAGATGCAAAATAGCTCTCTTTGCTTAAGTTCCCCATATGGGGTCAATTTTCCATACCGCTTCAAAGAAGGGCATGAGGTCCAAAAGACTTACCAAGTCCATAGGACCTAGTTGAACCTATTTGAGACATGTTTGTCTCATAGCAAGCGGGTTCGTCTTTTCTAATCCACTTAGGTGTCTCAATAACATACCTAGTGGTCATAGGTTCTAGAGTTCTAGATGGCAAAGGATCATGCAAATGATTTTCTTCCTTTTTAAGGACATGCATCTTAGCTCTAGCCTTTTTCTTTTCAATCATGCATATAAGATTACATATTTAAATGTAATGCAAGCAACTTGGTCTAACATGACCAACAATACCACACAAATGACAAGAGGAGATAAGGTTAGGAATTATACCATTCCCTTGAGCATGCAAAAGTGCTTTCCCTTGTCGTTGTGGTTGTCTTGGTAGTTGGATAGGATCTCTCCTCCTTTGATGATGACCAAGACAATGTTGCTTGCTCGGTTGAGCTTGCATGATTGATCACTTCCTTATTAGGATCGTAGGTTGAGGGAAGTTAGCCTTCTTGGTTGGTTAGACCAAGATTGAGGAAGGCTTGGGCTTGAAGCTCTTTGGTGATGTGAGCAACGCCCTTTCATCTTCGTCTCCTCTCTCACCTTAGAGGGACATCTCCTCATCGGAGTTATTTTCTTCTCTCACAAATTCACTCATAGTGTTTGCGTTGAATGAATGCAAATGAGAAGAATGCAAAATGTATGTCAAAAACAATAATCATACACAATGCACAACACACCAAAATGAGCTAGGATCACCTAAGTATATCTAGGAACCCGCTCTGATACCAATTGAAAGTAATTAAATACTCGAGGTGTGTATAATATAAAGCTAGAGGGGGGGTGAATAGATTTTATCTAATTATTACCCAATTTTCGCGTGCATGTCAATTTTATGAAAATACCCCTAGCAAGTCAACAATACATACAAGTGTAATAAGATGCGGAAATAATAAATGACACTTGATGTTTACGTGGAAACCCTCAACAGGGAAAAACCACGGGCTGGTAAGTGCGCCACACTCGAACCTCGAAATCCACTATATGAAAAGACGGTTACACCCTCAAGTGATTCTCGGACCCTCACCCTAGATAACCTCAGGCTATGGACACTACCACTCGCCACTATTGGTTCAATCCCTAGTGATATCCCCTGATACACTACTCTTGGCGTGAGCACCCTCTAATCTACCACGCGGGCCTTTTATAGCGGCTCTAGTCCAATTTGCTTGATCCTCGAAGTCATTACTTGTAATGATGTTTACAGCCTAATCCTGGTCTGTAACCCACCACTACTACCCAGCGGGCCTGTAATAGCAACCCTAGACCAAGACTTCAATCTCTCAAAAGAGATGCACAACCCTATGTGAATATGTATGAATATTTGTAAGGATTCCCGTTTTGTTGATTGGCTTATTTCGTGGTCAAACCACATGTTGGGGTTTTGAATGTAAGGGTAGTCTAAGTGATTAGTGTTGAAGATCAAAGGCCCTTCCATGACCTCAAGAAACAAGCACGCCAAAGGTATAATCTCTTGTGCTTGGTTTTCTTTGAAGAGAATTAGTAGCACACACACACTTAGCATTCTTGCTATGATTGCATATTTGCTTATTTTTATGTGCATCTCTTCACATGTCACTTTACACACTCGCACTTTGGTTGATATATCTTGTTGTGTGTATATGTGCCTTATAATTCATTTCCCGACATTGTTCGAAAACGTCCGCGCTTGCACTAATGAGTGCTTGGTTTCGCGCCAAGACCGCCTATGGAGAATGCCCTTGGCTTCTCCTTGGTTTTCACCATTGTTGGTGATCGGCGGTTATGATCGGCGGCCTAGCCGCCGAATGAAACCGCCGTTTCAGTCCAGATTGGTCTGAGCAATTATGCGGTCCAGATCGGCGGTCACGACCGCCGTTCGAAACCGCCGTTCATACCTGATCGATTTTAATCTCTCGGGTTTGATTCGGCGGTTGGATCGGCGGTCACGAAACCGCCGAATGAAACCGCCGTTGATGCTCTGTTCTTCACGAGCTCAATTTTACGAAGTGAGGGGTTACAGACCGGAGTGTTAGACGAGGTCTACCTAGGTTGTAAACTTCATTTCAATTAGTGATTTCGAGTTCCGAGTGTGGCGCACTATACAGCCCGTGGTTTTTCCCAGTGGTTAGGTTTCCACGTATACATCAAGTGTTATTTAAATTCCGTACTATATTACACTTGTATGTATTTTTGACTAGTAGGGGCATTTTCGTAAAATTGACTTGCATGCGAAAATTGGGTAATAATTAGATAAAATCTATTCACCCCCCCTCTAGCTTTATATAGAACACGCCTCTAATTTGTTTCAATTGGTATCAGAGCGGGTTCCTAGACAGACATAGGTGATCCTAGCTCATTTTTGGTGTGTTTTGCATTTGTGTGATTCTTTGATCATTCATACATTTCGCATTCATTTCATCCATTCATTATACACTATGAGTGGAATCGGTGGTTCAAATGAGGGTGCTTCGAGCGTAAGGCCACCCCTCCTCACCGGTATAAATTACTCCCAATGGAAAGGGAAGATGGAGGCATATGTGTGTCAAATCCATGATAGGGCATGGATGGCCATTGAAAATGGATATTCGCCTCCTATGATGACTCCCACAGGTGGAGGAGAAGAAGTGCTCAAGCCTAAGGCACAGTGGACACAACCCGAGTTTGAGTTGTCCAAGTGGAATCAAAAGGCGTGGCACGCCCTTATATGTGCAGTGGACGAAAATCAGTACAAACTGATTCAGAACACTAAGATAGCCAAGGAGGCATGGGACATCTTAGAGGTTGCACACGAGGGAACCGAAGTAGTGAAGGACTCCAAACTTCAAGTCCTCCAAACTCAATTTGAGACACTTAGGATGGAGGAGAATGAGTGCTTTAACGACTTCGAGATTAGGTTGATGGACATTGTCAACCAAAGTCATCAACTTGGTGACCCTTACTCGGATAGAAGGATCAAGCAAAAGATAATGAGATCGCTTCCCGAGAGGTTTGAGTCTAAGGTGACGGCTTTAGAAGAAAACAGTGATTTTAAGGACATGAAGCCAAGCGAGGTAATAGGTAGACTTCTCGCCTACGAGTCTAGGAAGAGTCCTAGCTCCACTCCTTCAAAGAAGCAAAAAGGGATTGCTTTGAGAGCTTCCAAGGTTGAGAAGGAGAACAAGGATGACTCGGATGAAGACATGGCACTTTTAATGAGAAAATTCAAGAAGTTTGTAAAATTCGAGAAGAAGGGTCATGCATCCAAAAGGCAAGAATTGAAGAAAAGGGTTCCTTTCAAGAAGGTTGAGCATAGGCAAGAGAATAGCGAAAGGAAAGGGATCCAATGCTATGAGTGTGGTGGCATAGGTCATATCTCACTAGATTGCGGGAATTTGAAGAACAAGAGAGAAAAAATGATGGCCGCCATTTGGAGTGAAAGTGATGACTCCGGAGAGGGAGATAAGTCATCAAGTGATGATGAACTTATCAATAACTTCAAGGCATTGGGTGCCACTTGTGAAGAAAATGAAGTTGTTGGTAAGAATTCCGTTGCTAGTGATCCCATAGAAGAGAAAGTCAAAGAAGTAGCTCTAGAGGAGATAGTTGTTGCTTCACATTGGGATATGGCACTTATTGACTCAGGAGATCAAGGTGAAGGTCTTGATGAGGATATTGGATCCATAGGAGAGGAGGAGAGTCTAGAAGATGACACTAGTGGAGATGACTCCTTATCTAACTCTACAAATGGAAATGTAGAGAATATGGATATGCATGACTTTATAGTCAATGTTGAAAGCTCCATTAAGAAGAAAGATAGATTTCTAAGGATTTTAGAGGAAGAAAATCTAGAGCTTACAACATACAATGACCTCCTAAAGAAGCAAGTGGAGAAAATGGATCTTAAGGACAACTTTGAAAGTTTTGAAAGCTCTAAGTTAAAGAATGAAAAAGAGATTCAAAGGTTAAAGGAAGAACTACTTAGGCTTTCAACACAAGTTGATCACTTGAATGATGAAGTGATAAGATCCATGGTGGAAGAAGACAAGCTAAAAGATGAGCTAGCTTTGTCTAAGAGGAATGAAGAGGGTTTGAAGAGAGAGCTTGTTGAAGCCAAAGAGTCATTGACTAGAATGACCACAAGCACCAAGAAACTTGACAACATACTTGGTGTAGGAAAAAGCCCTTGTGACAAAAGAGGTCTTGGATTCGAAGTGAGCAAGGATTGCTCTATTCCTAAGAAGACCGTCTTTGTGAAGAGTTTGGGTAAGACAGAAGCGTCACCGGTGCAAACTCCTAGGAAGAAGTTAGAACTAGGACAATGTTCGAAAAATGCACAAGTGAAGGTGGTGAAAGCAAGACAACCCCAAGCTCAACGGATTAGAGCCTCTCGAGTCAACTCTCCTCAACAAATGACTCACTATGAAAAGAGGCAAAACATGCTACCTCATCCAAGGAGGCAACCCATTCCGGTTCAACCAAATAGAAGACATGAACCGGCTCAACACCAAAGGAGACACCAAATGCATGATAAGTCTCCAATGACTTCACACGGATATGGTATGAATTCTTACTTTGTACCAACTTGTCATTATTGTGGTGTTTATGGGCATATTAGGCCTAGGTGCTTTAAGTACATTAAGCATTGTAGGATTAATAGCATGATAGAGAAAAAGAGGCTAAGAAAAGCCCACTTGCATGAGCCTAGGAAATCCTTTGTCAATAATCCTAGGTTAGGACATGCAACCTTTGTCCACTAGGAAGAAAAATGTCATATCTATGTGGATAAGGAAAAATGAACCCGCTTGCTACGAGACTAACAAGTCTCAAATAGGTTCAACTAAGTCCAATGGACTTGGTAGGTCCATAGGACCTCATGCCCTTCATTAATGAAGGATGATACTAACCCCATATGGGGAACTCAAGCAAAAAGAGCTATTTTTGCATTCTTGTCACTTGCAAAAAAAATTTTGAAAAATCTTATGCTTCTTGGTTGATTGCTTGAGTAAGCTTGGTTGCACATATGTATATATGTTTTCAATTCAATAAGTGTGAACCGTGCTTGTTTACAATCCATGTCATATTTATGTTCAAACATGCATTTTTGGACTAGGAGATGTATGTAGGAAGTATGATTTGAATGACCTATGATTATCTCCATGACATGATGATTCTTTTATTACATGCTAATGTCTTATGAAAAGCATGAAATTCATGTACATGCTCAAATGAAAAAGCATGAATTGATAATTGCGTTCTTAAATGCAAAAAAAAAAAAAAAAAAAACTTGTGTGAAAAAAAGCTTATGAGACTCAAATGAAAAAGGATCTTGTATCCATTCAAGGATTTTACAATCCAAATGTCTCTCTTTCTTTATTGGTTGAACATGTCTACTATCATACGGGTTTCATTCCCGGAAAAATCAAATAGGGTGCAAAGTTGCTCATGACATGTTTAGCTTATAAAGTTGGATATAGTTGTTCTTAAATTGAAATCAATGAAATTTCTATATCCTTGCTTCTCTCATGACAATGGTGAAATTGGTTTGAATTCCTATTAGAAACCTTTGTCATTTACTTTGCCAAATACCATGGTATTTTGGACTTGAATGCTATATGTCTTGTATGCAAAGCATTTTGTTTCACACATTTTTATTTTAATAAATCTCCTCGTTTCTCTCCGATTAATTGAGATTGCATAAAGTGACTTATATTGATTATGCATATACTAGAATGCTACTATCTCTCTTTGCCTTAAGTGACCTAGTTGGGGACTACTCCTTTGCCTATATCATGACAAAAAGGGGGAGTAGAATGTGGTAAGGGGAGGTGCAAATTGTTGTAGCAATTGGTGCACATTGGGGAGAATATATATTGAGGGGGAGTAACCCTTTGAGGGGGAGCATTGCATACATAAAACAACATGATGTTGTGCTTAATTTTTTTTAAAATTTACAAATGCTTGTTTTAATCTCACTTGATTCATCTCACCTTTCTTGTTTTGGAAAGTTTAGAAACCTTGTTTCAGGGAATGATTGTTCTACAAGAGATTGAAGACTTCAAGTTTTATTTTTATATATATCTTTGTATTGTAGAAAATCTTCATTGTCCCATAGGTTTATTTTGTTGTGAGGAATCAATGTGAGTGGTGGTTTTGTCACGAAATAGCCAAAGGGGGAGATTGTAAGGATTCCCGTTTTGTTGATTGGCTTATTTCGTGGTCAAACCACATGTTGGGGTTTTGAATGTAAGGGTAGTCTAAGTGATTAATGTTGAAGATCAAAGGCCCTTCCATGACCTCAAGATACAAGCACGCCAAAGGTATAATCTCTTGTGCTTGGTTTTCTTTGAAGAGAATTAGTAGCACACACACACTTAGCATTCTTGCTATGATTGCATATTTGCTTATTTTTATGTGCATCTCTTCACATGTCACTTTACACACTAGCACTTTGGTTGATATATCTTGTTGTGTGTATATGTGCCTTATAATTCGTTTCCCGACATTGTTCGGAAACGTCCGCGCTTGCACTAATGAGTGCTTGGTTTCGCGCGAAGACCGCCTATGAAGAATGCCCTTGGCTTCTCCTTGGTTTTCACCATTGTTGGTGATCGGCGGTTATGATCGGCGGCCTGGCCGCCGAATGAAACCGCCGTTTCAGTCCAGATTGGTCTGAAGCAATTATGTGGTCAAGATCGGCGGTCACGACCGCCGTTCGAAACCGCCGTTCATACCTGATCGATTTTAATCCCTCGGGTTTGATTCGGCGGTTGGATCGGCGGTCACGAAACCGCCGAACGGTGCGTTTCAGGGGCAAAATTGTCTTTTCACATGCCCAATTCTTGATGTCTATAAATATCTTATTTTCTCATTCTCTGATCAAGTTTCTTGAGTCATTAGAACCCTAAACTTTCAAGAGAGATTTTTGAGAAAAAATCAAATCAAGAACTCAACTTTAAACACTCAAATCAAATCCCTTTTGCATCAAATTTCATATTTGATCTTCTATGCCTTCATAGAATTGATCCATGCATGGTTTTGAATCATCACATCTTATTTGGTATGTTCTTCACTAATTTCATATTACTTTAGTGTTTTTCATATTAATACATCTCTTTAATTACTTGTATGCTTTTGATTATATGCTAGATACAAGTTAAAGATTATTTGTGATGAAAATGATTGAGTGTTGATTGTGATAGCTAATTAGGTTTTTGCTTAATCTTGATTAGCTAAGCTATTTGACATGTCATTTAGCAATTGATATCTAGGGTTGATTAAATTGATTATATCATCATCCTAGATAAGCATCTAAGGTTACCTAGCCTTGTTTGTTATTTGAATATTCATATATATTCACATAGGTTGTTTCTCTTCATTGAGAAGTAAGTCTTGAGGCTAAGAGTGCTTAGGCCTCAAGCAAATTGGAATAGGGTTGCTAATAAAGGCTCGCTGGGTAGAAGTGAGGGGTTACAGACCGGAGTGTTAGACGAGGTCTACCTAGGTTGTAAACTTCATTTCAATTAGTGATTTCGAGTTCCGAGTGTGGCGCACTATACAGCCCGTGGTTTTTCCCAGTGGTTGGGTTTCCACGTATACATCAAGTGTTATTTAAATTCCGCACTATATTACACTTGTATGTATTTTTGACTAGTAGGGGCATTTTCGTAAAATTGACTTGCATGCGAAAATTGGGTAATAATGAGATAAAATCTATTCACCCCCCCTCTAGCTTTATATAGAACACGCCTCTAATTTGTTTCAATATTCAATTAATGCAATAAGAGCTAGGGTACTCTAAATGCTTACCTAGGATTATAAGATGACAATATAATCAATCCTAGATATCACATATAGCTATATGACATGGCATATAACTTTAGCTAAGTAAAGGATAACCAATCCTAGATACAAAGCTATCATATAAAACCCACAAACATTCAAAGGATTAACTAGTTGATTAAAAAACAATCTATCAACCTAGTTATCAATACATCACACAAGAATGTTCATGGCATAGCTTTTAGGCAATAATGACCTAATCAAATAAGCTATGAAAAATAATCTCAATCAACAAATTAGATCAATTAGCTAGATGGCATATGAACATTAAAGCCTAGCTATCAAATAATAACCCAATCAACACATAATCTCAATCTTATATGTAGAAATTAATCTAAACACATATAAGTAAAATATGAGATAAAATTGATAAGTAGAAACACTAATTATGTAAGATAAAAGTGTTCAACAAATCATACCATGTGTGTTGAAGAAGACCCATGCATTAGCATATGCTAGATGAACCTAGATGATGCCTAGATGATGATTTGTGCATGTGGGAATGGGTTTAGAGAATTAAAGATGTGATCTTTAAGCTTTTTCTCTCAAGTCTCTCTAAATATCTCTCTAGGGTTCTTGGGATGCAAGACTTGTATTCTTAACTAAAGATAAGGATGTATTTATAGAGACCAAAAACAGGGCAGGTGAAAATACAATTTTGCCCTTGAAACGCATCGATCGGCGGTTTCAATCGACGGCCAGGCCGCCGAATTGAACCGCCGAATGGCTCCCGAGCGGAACAGGGGAACTTCGGCGACTTCGTTCGGCGGTTTAGAAACCGCCGATCCCAACCGCCGTTTTGGACCCGAGAGATATATTTCAATCAGGTCTCATTCGGCGGTTTCGAACGGCGGCCAGGCCGCCGAACGTAACCGCCGTTTCACTAAAAATGGTGAAACCAAGGAGAAGCCAAAGTCATCTCCACCGGCGATCATCACGCAAAACGAAGCACATCAACGTGCACGCGCGGACGTTTCCGAACATCCTTCGGGAAACGAATTATACCACACTAAAAGCTAACATACATGAAGTGCAAGTGTGGGTATTGAATGCATCCTAATGCCTATCATGTCATGGCATTTCATAAAACAAGATGCAATCAATTTAATGCAAGAAGAGACATTGAATAAACAATAAAGCACAATGCACACAAAATATAAACACAACATTCAAGAATAAGAGTTATGCATGTTGTGTGTGTGTGCAACTATATCTCTTCAAGCCAAATTAAGCACAAGATATACCTTTGGTGCTTGTCCTCTTGAGGTCTTGGAAAGGGTCTTTGATCTTCAACCTTAATCACCTAGACTACCCTTACAACCAAACCCCAACATGTGGTTTGACCACGAAATAAGCCAATCTATTAATGGGAATCCTTACAACATTGATTTCAATATAAGAGCAACTATATCCAACTTTATAAGCGAAACATGGCATGAGCAACTTTGCACCCTTTTTGATTTTTCCGGATAAGATATCCATATGATAGTAGCCATGTTCAACCAATAAAGAAAGAGAGACATTTGGAATATAAATTCCTTTGAACGGATACAGGATCCTTTATTCATTTTGAGTCTCATAAGCTTTCACACAAGTTTTGCATTTTTAAGAATATGCAATCATCAATTCATGCTCTTCATGTGAGCATGTTATATGAATTTCATGCTTTTTCATTTGACATTAGCATGTTATTAAAGAATCATCATGTCATGGAGATAATCATAGGTCATTCAAATCATACTTCCTATATACATCTCCTAGTCCAAAAATGCATGTTTGAACATAAATATGATATGGATTGTAAACAAGCAAGGTTCACACTTATTGAATTGAAAACATATATACATATGTGCAACCAAGCTTACTCAAGCAATTAAAAGAAGAGGCATAAGATATTTCAAATTTTTTGCAAGTGACAAGAATGCAAACTAGCTCTCTTTGCTTGAGTTCCCCGTATGGGGTCAATCATAGAACATCACTCCACAAGACATATCCCAATAGATCTACTAAGAGTTTTAAATCGAGTAGCATCTAAGGGTTTAGTAAATAGGTCCGCAAGTTGATCATTAGTACCTACATGTTCAAGTACTATGCATTTATTTTCAACAAGCTCTCTAATGAAGTGATGGCGGATGTCAATATGCTTAGTTCTAGAATGTTGCACCGGATTCTTGGAAATATTAATGGCACTCATGTTATCACAAAAGAGAGTGAGAGTACCTTGGTTGAATCCGTAATCTACTAGCATTTGCTTCATCCATATAAGTTGAGTGCATCCACTCCCCGCGGCTATGTACCCGGCTTCCGCCGTGGACAAGGAAATCGAGTTTTTCTTCTTGCAAAACCAAGACACCAAGTTGTTGCCTAGAAAGAAGCAACCGCCCGATGTGCTCTTCCTATCATCACAATTTCCTGCCCAATCCGCATCACTATATCCTACAAGACTAGGATTAGTGTCAAATGAGTACCAAATCCCATAGTTGGAAGTCCCATTCACAAAGCGAATGACTCTCTTAACCGAAGAGAGATGGGACTCCTTGGGATCGGATTGGTACCTAGCACAAACTCCTACACTAAATGATATATCGGGCCTACTTGCGGTCAAATAGAGCAAGCTCCCTATCATGCCACGATATAAGGTTTGGTCCACACTTTTACCGCTAGCATCCTTGCTTAGCTTCAAAGTGGTGCTCATAGGAGTGTCACAATGTTTGGCTTTTTCAAGACCAAACTTCTTCACAAGGTTTTTGGCATATTTGGCTTGGGTTATGAAAATCCCATTATCTAGTTGCCTAATTTGCAAACCTAGGAAGTAATTAAGCTCACCAACAAGACTCATCTCAAATTCATGAGACATAACATCAACAAATTGTTGGACCTTGGTGTTGTTGGTGGAGCCAAACACTATGTCATCGACATATATTTGAGCTATGAAAAGCTCATCATTGTCTCTCTTGATGAATAGTGTCTTGTCAACACTACCTCTTGTGTAGTCATTGTCAACAAGAAATTGAGTGAGGCGCTCATACCAAGCCCTCGGTGCTTGTTTCAACCCATATAGTGCCTTCTTGAGGCGATAGACATGGTTGGGGTGGTGTGCATCCACAAACCCCTTGGGTTGTTCAACAAACACTTCCTCTTGCAAGAAGCCATTGAGGAAGGCACTCTTGACATCCATTTGGTGCAATTTGAACTTGTGCACACAAGAAATGGACAAGAGAAGCCTAATAGACTCTAAACGGGCAACGGGAGCAAATGTCTCCTCAAAGTCGATACCCTCAATTTGAGAGTACCCTTGTGCTACAAGTCTAGCCTTGTTCCGCACTATGTTGCCATCCTTATCGGATTTGTTCCTAAATATCCATTTAGTGCCTATGACATTAGTGGTCTTAGGCCTAGGAACTAGAGTCCAAACCTCATTTCTTTCGAATTGGTTTAGCTCTTCTTGCATGGCAAGAACCCAAAATTCATCATTTAAGGCTTCTTCAACCTTTTTGGGTTCAATTTGAGAGGTGTAGCATGTGTAGCTAATAAGATTAGCAAGTTGACGTCGAGTCCTAACACCCTCATTTACATCTCCAATAACATCCTCTTTGTTATGGAGTCTTCTAACCCATGGAGCGGGTTCATTAGAGTCCAAGAGAGGGACTCTAGTAGTGGGTTGTGTGACTTCATCATTTTCATTAGATGTCCTAACATTGGGAGTCACCCCAACCCTCTCCAAAGGAGAAACATCACTAAAAACAACCTCCTCCTCATGATCATTAGACTTGAGCCTAGTATCATCAAATACGACATTGGATGATTCCATAACACTTAGAGTTTTTAAATTGAAAACTCTATAGGCTCTACTATTCAAGGCATAGCCAATAAAAATACCCTCATCACTCTTAGCATCGAATTTGCCAAGTTGATCACGGTCATTTAAAATGTAGCATTTGCTTCCAAAAGTGTGGAAGTAGCTAACATTTGGCCTCTTGCCTTTCCATAACTCATAGGAGGTATTTCTAGTACCGGGCCTTAGGAAAACACGATTCCCTATATAGCAAGCCGTATTGACCGCTTCGGCCCATAGGTTCCTAGGGACATTGTTGCTAAGCAACATCACACGGGCCATCTCTTGAAGGACCCTATTCTTCCTCTCAACAACTCCATTTTGTTGAGGTGTCCTAGGAGCCGAGAACTCATGGGAGATGTCTAAGCTATTGCAATAGCTTTCAAATGAGGCATTCTCAAATTCCCTCCCATGGTCACTTCTAATCCGTTTTATGCTTTTAATATTAGAATTCATTTCATTTTGTATTTTATTACAAAGCATTTTAAACTTATCAAAAGTTTCGGATTTTTCTCTAAGAAAATATGTCCATGTGAACCTAGAGAAATCATCAACACATACAAAAATGTATCTCTTTCCACCTAAACTTTCGGTTTGCATAGGACCCATGAGGTCCATGTGGAGAAGCTCAAGAGGCTCCTTGGTGGTGAGATACTTACCCTTTTTGTGCATGCTTTTAGTTTGCTTTCCTTGTTGGCAAGGTCCACAAACACCATTGGCTTTCTTCCCAAGCTTAGGGAGGCCACGCACACAATTGAACTTTCCAAGGGTCCGTAGATCCCTAAAGTTCATGTGGCCAAGTCTTTCATGCCACAACTCAATTTGCTCATCCATGGACACATGATTAGATACAATACTAGCTTCAAGACAATAACAATTGTCGCTAGATCTCATGCCCTTCAACAAGGTTTGTCCATCGGGCTTTAGGATCGAGCAATCATCTTTACAAAACAAGACGGAATATCCTTCATCACTTAGATGTGAAATGCTTATTAAATTGGCTTTCAAGCCATCAACAAATAAAGCATCGGATAAGGAGGGTAATCCGGGAACGAAAATGGTTCCTTTCCCTACAACTTTCTTTTTGGATCCATCACCAAAAGTGACATATCCACCTTCCTCCATAACAAGAGTCTCGAAGAAACTCTTGTTTCCCGTCATGTGCCTAGAGCACCCACTATCTAAATACCAAAAATTAGAAGAATTTGCCTTCAAGGCTATTTGAGCAACATGGCAAACAATTTCATTCTTTCTAATCCACCTAGAAACAATCTTAGCTTTCTTAGTGGTCTTTGGTACATGGGCTCTAGATGTCCTAGGATCATGCATGATAATATTATCATTCCTAGGAACATACATCATGGCTCTTTTCTTTTTCTTCTCTATCATGCTTCTAGTTTTGCACATTTTTATATATCGAAAGCAATGTGGTCTAATATGACCATCAAATCCACAAAAGTGACATATAGGAGTAAAATAAGGAATCATACCTTGTCCTTGTCTTTGTGGATGAAAGGGTTCAATCCTTCTTCGTTGTTGAACCGGTCTTGGTTGCTTCCTAGCTTGAGGTTGCATGATAGGTTTCTTTCCTTTGTGAGCCATTTGAGTAGGAATGTTGGCTTGAGGGACCCTAGGAGGTTGAGCTTGAGTTTGCCTTCTTGGCCCCATCTTCACTTGTGCATTTGAACATTGTCCTACTTCTAACTTCTTCCTAGGAATTTGCACATATGAAGTTTCTTCGTTCTTCAAACCCTTGACAAACACGGTCTTGTTAGAGGTTGAGATCTTCTTGTCATCTTCATACCCAAGACCCCTCTTGTCACATGGACTCTTTCCAACACCAAGCATATGGTCAAGCTTCTTGGTGCTAGAATCCATCCTAGTCATAGAATTTCTACCTTCTTCAAGCTCCCTCTTTAGACTTTCTTCATTCCTCCTAGATAAGACTAACTCCTCTCTTAGCTTATCTTCTATCTTCTTGAATTTTTCCACTTGTTCACCTAAGTGGTCATTATGAGATGCAAGCTCAAGATTTTCTTCTCTCAACATCTTGATCTTTCTTGTGCTCTTGATTGCTAAATCATTAAACTCGGCATGGCATTTAGCAAGCACCTTTTTCTCCACAAAACTACTTATGGAGTTAGACGAAGAATCACTTTCTTCTTCACTTGAGTCATTTTCCTCTTGACTCATTTCCTCTCTCTCACTAGCACTTTTGCTTTTATGGGAGGAGGCAAAAGCTAGGAGATTAGCCATGAGCTCTTCATCGCTTGAAGACTCATCTCCCTCAATGGAGTCATCACTACTTCCACTCCAAGTGGCGGCCATCACTTTTCCCTTTTTCCTCTCATTGTGATTTGCACATTCGGGGGCAAAGTGACCTATGCCACCACACTCGAAACATCGGACCCCTTTCCTTTCGGTCCTTTCTTGCCTAGGTTCAAACTTCTTGAAAGTGCCATTTTTCTTCAAATCTTGATCTTTTGATCCAAGGCCCTTTCTTCTAAACTTCATAACCTTGTTGAACCTTTTCACAAACAAGGCAAGGTCTTCATCCGAGTCAACCTTCTTTGCCTCCTTTTCATCCTTGGAGGATTTTAAAGCAATTCCTTTTTGCTTTTTAGTGGGTGTGGAGATAGGCCCTTTCCTAGACTCATAAACTAGAAGTCTTTCGATCACCTCACTCGGCTTCATATCCTTATAACCACTATTTTCTTCTAAAGTCGTCACCTTCGATTCAAACCTATCGGGTAAAGATCTCATAATCTTTTGCTTGATTCTCCTATCCGAATATGGATCACCAAGTTGATGGCTTTGGTTGACAATATCCATCAACTTGATCTCAAAGTCGTTGAAGCACTCATTCTTCTCTATCTTAAGCATCTCGAATTGAGTTTGGAGGACTTGAAGCTTAGAGTCCTTCACCACTTCGGTTCCCTCATGTGCAATCTCTAGGATGTCCCAAGCCTCTTTAGCTATCCTAGTATTTTGAATCAATTTATATTGATTTTCATCCATAGCACACAAGATGGCATGCATCGCCTTCCTATTCCACTTTGAAGCCTCAAACTCTTGCGCGTTCCATTGCGCCTTAGGCTTCAATACTTCTTCTCCTCCACCATCGGGAGTCATCTTGGGTAGATCATATCCATCTTCAACCGCCATCCATGCACGGTCATGAATTTGGCATATGTAGGATTCCATCTTCCCTTTCCATTGGGAATAGTTCAATCCGGTAAGAAGTGGAGGCCTTGTGCTTGAGGCACCTTCGTTGCCACCACCATTTCCACCGTTTCCACTCATAGTGTTTATGAATGAATGAAATGAATGCAAATGTATGAATGATCAAAAATCACACAAAATGCAAAACATACCAAAATAAGCAAGGATCACCTATGTATGTCTAGGAACCCGCTCTGATACCAATTGAAACAAATTATAGCACGGTGTGTATAAAACTATCTAGAGGGGGGGTGAATAGATTTTAAGCTTTTTACCCAATTTTTCGTGATAGTCAAAATTACGAAATTACCCCTAAATAGATAAAGCAATAAATCAAGTAAAATATGCGGAAATTAAATAACACTTGATTTTTACGTGGAAACCCTTACGGGAAAAACCACGGGCTAGTAAGTAAGCCACACTCGAACCTCGAATCCACTAAATGTGTAAAACGATTACAACCTAATCCCGGAAGTAATCACACACCTACCTAATCCCGGTATGAGTGAACCTAGTTCAATTTGCTTGCGTTCTAAGCAACCTAATCCCGGATGCTACACACAAGACTTACTTTCTCTATGAAGAGAATACAACCCTAAGTGAATATATGAATATCCAAATGCAACATAGAGCAAGGGAAACCCTATATGCTTATCTAAGATGATTAATATGCAATTAGAACAATCCTAGATATCAAAACTAAATGACATGTCAAATAGTTTAGCTAATCAAGATTAAGCACAAAACTTAATTAGCTATCACAAAAAAAACTTCTCAAACATACATCATACTAATCTCAAACTTGTATTCAAAGTATATAAAATCACATACATGTAATTAATTGAGATTGCTAGCTAAGAGAAACACAAAATATGTAAGATATTAGTGAAAAGCTTACCAAGCAAAGTATGATGAAGAATCCATGCAAGATGACATCTAGAAGATCAAGGATGATGCTAGATGATGATTGATGATCATGAAAAAGTGTTTGAGTAATAAAAAATGAGTTCTTGGAATTTTTCTTCTCTTTGAAAAATATCCTAAGTATGAATTCTGAATATGAACTCTCTTGATTGACCTAAAGACAAAATGGCATATATATAGGGGGCCAAATCAAAGTGTGGTCGTTTAAGTAAGTTTCAAAGAAACGCGCCGATCGGCGGTTTCAATCGGCGGCCAGGCCGCCGATCATGACCGCCGAATTGAGCTCGTGAAGAACAGAGCATAAACGGCGGTTCATTCGGCGGTTTCGTGACCGCCGATCCCAACCGCCGAATCAAAACAGAGAGATTAAAATCAATCAGGTATGAACGGCGGTTTCGAACGGCGGTTTCGTGACCGCCGATTCAACCGCCGAATTAGACTGAGAGATAAATCAATCAGGTCTTGAATCGGCGATTTCGAACGGCGGTCGTGACCGCCGATCTTAACCGCAGAAATGCTTCAGACCAATCTGGACTGAAACGGCGGTTTCATTCGGCGGCCAGGCCGCCGATCATAATCGCTGATCACCTAGAAAGGTGAAAACCAAGGAGAAGCCAAGGGTATTCTCCATAGGCGGTCCTCGCGCTAAACCAAGCACATTCTAGTGTATGCGTGGACGTTTCCGAAAGTTATCGGGAAACTAATTACACGACAACATGACACAATTACACACAACAAAATATAATAAATAAGTGCAAGTGTGAAATGTGACAAATGAAGAGAATGCACACATATGCAATGAATGTTAAGTGTGTGTGTGCAACTAATCTCTTCAAAGAAAAGTAAGCACAAAGAAATTTACCTTCGGTGCTTATCAACACGAGGTCTTCAAAGGGCTTCGAACAATAAGACCGATACTTACGCTACCCTTACAAAGAACCCCAACATGTGGTTTGTCCACGAAATGAGCCAATCAACAAATGGGAACCTTACATATTTTTTATAGGGCTTCAAGTTTGCCATAGCTATCAGGCAATAGGTGGCGACTTTGAAGGAGGCCAATTTGGCGCTTCAGGCCAATTTGGAAGAAGCCCACGTTGATCTAGCCCGATCTGAAGAAAACGTCACTGCCCTAGTCCAATCTGTAACTGAGTCTGAATCCAGGAGGCAGGCTGCTCTGGTGGAGTTGGAAAGGATGCAGCGTGCTTATGACACAGAGACTATCATTTCCACCCGGCGTAAGGCTGAGAGGGAGTTCATCAAGGCGGAGATGGCGGTCCTTTTAGACGAGAACTGGTTCCTGCGGGGATCCGTGAAGCTCTTAGAATCCCAACTGGATTCTTCCTTCGCGGACGGATATTTTACTACCTCCTACGAGGTTGCTAATGCCTTCCTTCCTCCTTTTGACTTGATGACTCCTCTTGGCTGGGATCGGGACCACATTCTGGCTAAGGCTGCAGCCCTTTCAGATGTTGGCCTTGACTAAGGGGGTCCCTCGAAGGATGTCTCTGTCCTGGATCCAACTTCTCTCCCCCTACTGCCGGGTCTGGAGAAAATGTTAAGGGGGAATTTCAGGATCCTTCTTTCATTCAGGAAGATGTTGGGCAGGCTTCTGTTCAACGTTTGAAGGTGGCGGGCTCTCCTATAGTGACCAGCTCACTTGAAGAAAGGCAGGCAAAAGGGGAATAGGCGGTGGAATCCCGACAGGAAAAAAATGCAGAAGGGGGGAATGATATATGACTTTTGTTTTTTTGTTTTTTTTTATCGGAATTTTTGTAACTGTTTGTAGCCCGAACATGGGAACTGGGCGTCCCCATTGATTAATAAAAATTCTTTTCCAAAATTCGGTGATGTCGTTCTTGGATGATGGTTCCTTGGTTTGTTGAGCTTTTCTGACGAGTATTTTTGTGTAAGTAGAGGGCCCGTCTTAATCTAAAGTTCTTAATCTGGGTGACTTCAATCAGTTTAACGGGATGGGATTTTTCTACTTGATGCTTTATTAGTAAATCCTGGTAGGTAACCGAGGTTGCCCCAGTATCAGGTCTCTCTTACTGAGATACGGTGATGTGATGAAACGTAGAGTCATGCATCCTGATGGATCGTCTTGATTCCTCTGGCTACCCGTTTGGGTAGTCTACTAAGGTTTACCTTGGCGCTTGATTAATCCTGGTGGCGTTTGGTTAATCCTGGAGGGGGGAATTCCCCGTCCGAGGCTTCAGGAGGTCCATATAGACTCTACTGGTCTTGGTTAAACAAAATCTGGCAGACGACTACACCTCTTATGCTCTCAAGCACCAGATTCTTCCTGGAGGGGGGTATTCCCCGACCAAGGCAGCAGGAATGCCATGGGGCTCTTCCTGGTCTTGAGGCGAAAAGGATGGCGATAAACTTCATTTAGGCGTACTTCGGAGAAAACCGTGGAAAGAAAAACTGACTTTATTGATTCTCAAAGTGAGTACAAAGCAAAAAGGAAATCGGGGTATGCGTATCAGAAGTGTACCCTCAGTGACATATGTCTTCCTTTAAGAACTCCTAAGGGTAAAACCTTTTGAGATGATCAGCATTCCAAGTATGATCCACCGGGTAACCATCCATATCTTCTAACTTGTATGCCCCCCTGCGTACCACTACTTTTATCAAGTATGGACCTTCCCAATTAGGGGCTAAAACCCCGTCTGACCTCTTCCGGGTATTCTGGGTCACTTTCCTGAGGACTAAGTCCCCTTCTTTGAAATTTCGAGTCTTTACCCTCCTATTAAAACATCGGGCTATCTTGTGCTGGTAGGCCGCTACTCGCTCGGCCACCCTATCTTGCTTCTCTTCAAGGAGGTCTAAACTGGCTCTTAACTTCATCTCGTTTTCTTCCAACTCAAAATGCTAGACCCTAAAAGACGTTAACCAGTGTTCGATGGGCGAGACGGCCTCCGTTCCAAAAGCCAGAGAGTAAGGAGTTTCCCCAGTCGCGGTCCTTTTCGTAGTTCGATACGTCCAAAGGACATTCGGAAGCTCATCAACCCATCCTTCCTTCTTCTGTTGTAGCTTCTTTTTGAGGAGCTTCTTGAAAGTCTTGTTAGTGGCCTCGACCAATCCATTAGACTGAGGATAAGCTACTGAGGCTAGGCGTAAATCTATACCCCTTTCTTCGTAGAAAAACCTGAAGTTGGCATTGTCAAACTGTTTACCAAGATCAGTGATTATAGCCATCGAGGTACCGAATCTACAAACGATATATTCCTTGACGAAGCTCGTGGTGTTAGCTTCAGTTATCCAAACTAAGGACTTTGCTTCCACCCATCGAGTGAAGTAGTCTATGGCTACTATCGCGTGCTTAGCCTGGTCGAGTGCGGTAGGAAGTGGCCCGATTAGATCTAGCCCCCAGATAGCAAATGGATAAGGTGTGCTGATCGAAGTGAGTTTTTCTGGGGGCAAATGGTGTAGATTCGCAGTTTTCTGGCAAGGCTCGCAGGATTGTGCAAAGATTTTTGCGTCCTGATGGATAGTGGGCCAGTAGTATCCCATTCTGAGAACTTGATACGCCAACCTCTCTCCTGCAACATGATTGCCGCAATCTCCTGAATGTACTTCGTCCAATGCCCATTTGGCATCATCCGGGTGCAAACATCGTAGCAAAGGGAGTGATTTTCCTTTGCGATAGAGGTGTCCCTCAATCAGACAGTACCAGGTTGCAATCCTCTTGAGTTTGCGTGCCTGGTCCGGGCTCTCAGGGAGCGCACCACCTTGCAGGTAATCGGCAATGGAATCCATCCAACAAGGCAGACGAGTGACCGGGTTAATTTCTAGTCCCGGGGTCGTGCTAGGTCGTGGTATCAACTGGAGTGGTATCCCTTTAGGTAATGCCCTTCCTCTTGTTGCCGCTATCTTGGCTAGGACATCTGCTCGGTGATTTTTCTCTCGAGGGATTTGTCCAACCTCAAGCCCCTAAACTTCGTAGCTGCTTCTTGGACTTTTCGGAGGTACGCTATCATGTTGTCACCTCTTGCTTGATACGTGCCGGATACCTGGTTGATTACCAGCTGTGAGTCGCTCCTTACTACGAGATACTCAACTCCTTGCTCTGTTGCAACCTTCATTCCTGCCAATAGAGCTTCATATTCTGCCTCGTTATTGGTGACTTTGAATTCGAACCTAAAACAGTGGCTGCATTGGATCCCTTCGGGATCGATTAGGACGATCCCGGCCTCGTATCTGGCTTGATTTGAAGAGCCATCCGTATACAGGGTCCAAATCTCACTGTCCGCCGGCCAATCAGGAGGTTCTGGATCCGTGTCTGGAACTGTAGAAGGATCCGAGTGAGGAACTATGCTGAATTCTGCGATAAAGTCGACCAGGGCTTGCGCCTTGATGGTTGTCCTTGCTTTGTATCTTATGTCATACTGGGTGAGCTCTAGAGCCCAAAGAACCAACCGGTCTGATACATCCGGCCTTTGAAGGAATTGTCTCAAGGGTTGATCTGTTACCACTGCAACGGTGTGAGCTTGAAAATAAGGCCGAAGTTTTCTGGCTGCGGTGACCAATGCAAATGCCAACTTCTCCAGGATAGTGTAGTTTTTCTCAGATTTTGACAAAGCCCGACTCACATAGTAGATTGGTCTTTGGATTCCATCATTGCACTCCTTAACCAAAGCTCCGCTGGTTACGGTCTCTGACACCGCCAGATAAAGTAATAGTTCTTCCCTTGGGGTAGGCTTAACCAATAGAGGTGGACTGGCTAGATACTCTTTCAGGGTCCGGAACGCTTGTTCACTCTCGTGATCCCACCTCATGTTTTTTCCCTATTTGATGATTTTGAATAAAGGCAGGCATTTATCTGTGGACCTCGATATGAAGCGGTTCAATGCCGCTACCAGTCTAGTCAGCTCCTGAGCTTGTTGGAGAGTATTTGGAGTCCCCAGCTCGATGATGGCCTTGATCTTTTTGGGATTGGCTTCGATCCCTCTCTCATGCACCATGAAGCCAAGGAACTTTCCCGCTGCTACCCCAAATGCGCATTTAGCTGGATTTAACCTCATCTGATTTTCTCTGATTATTTGGAAAGTCTGTCGTAAGTCTTCAGGGTGTTGATGGGCTACTTGAGATTTGGTGATCATGTCGTCTATATACACCTCCATAGACTTCCCTATCAACGGCTTGAATAATTTGTTTACCAAGCGTTGATACGTGGCTCCTGCATTCTTGAGGCCGAAAGGCATGACTTTGTAACAGTAAAGACCTTGCCCTGTGATGAAGCTAGTCTTATCCTGATCGGCGGGGTGCATCATGATCTGGTTGTATCCCGAGAAGGCATCCATGAAACTTAAGAGTTTGTTCCCCGCGGTAGAATCAATCAACTGGTCGATTTTAGGAAGGGGAAAACTATCCTTCGGGCATGCCCTATTCAGATCAGTATAATCCACGCACATGCGCCACTTTCCATTGGCCTTGGTTACCATGACCACATTGGTGATCCATTCGGGGTAGTGGGATTCTCTGATGAATTTAGCTTTCAAAAGCTTGTCCACCTCTTCATGTACCACGGTGTTCCGTTCTGTGTTGAAATGTCTTCGTTTCTATTTGACTGGCTTGACTGTGGCGTCCACTGCCAATCGGTGAACCGCTAGGTTAAGAGGGATTCCTGGCATTTCGTCATGGTTCCAAGCAAAGATGTCGTTGTATTCTTCAAGAAGTTCCACCAATCTTCTCCTAACCTCGCTATCCAGTGCACCTCCTATTTTTACTAACTTAGCTGAGTCACCTTTTCTAATCTGGATTTCTTCTAATTTTTTCGTGGGGTGTCCTCCAGTCCATCCTTTTCCCTCTTCTTCAGTTTCCTCTAGGACCAAATCTGGTATCTCCCCTTCTTCTAGGATGTGGAGGTCTGGCTCCGAAGCCCTGCGACTCAGCTCTTGGGCGATACGGGTGTATCGCTTGGTTGAAGTGGTGGGGTTGGTAAATGCTGCATGGCAGGTGCGGGCTGTTTGCTGATCCCCCCTAACTTCCCCTACTTTGGTTCCGACTGGGAACTTCAGAATGTTATGATAAATGGATAGGACACCTTTGATTCTTGACAAGAAAGGTCTTCCGAGGATCGCGTTGTAGGCGGACGGAATGTCCACTACAATGAATTCTGTCACGATGTTCTACTGAAGGGGGGCCTCTCCAATAATTACTGGCAAGGTGTGCGCTCCTACTGGCATCACGGAGTCTCCTGCAAAACCATATAAGGGTGTCCTGCAACTGTTGTAACAGGGGTTCTTGAGGTTAAACTTCTCAAACGTTTCTTTAAATAGGACATCTATACTGCTTCCGGTGTCAATCAGGATGCGGCGGACCCGACAGTTGGCAATCTGGGCTGTGATCACCATTGGATCGTCACAGGGTTGTGCTGCACTATAGGTATCATCTTCAGCAAACACGATTTGAGCAGAAGGGGGGAATCATGCAATCTTTTTGACACCCGCAACACATCCCGGCTAGCTGCATGCTTCGGGATCTTCCTTGCATGGTTTTTTCTTGAATTGTTGGAAGCTCCTGCAAGGGTTGGTCCTCCGCTAATGGTATGGCTAGCCTGAACTTGTTGCACCACGGTCTTTGCTGTCGGCCTCGTCGCTGACTGGATCCTTCTAGGCGGGATATTGGTAGCTGGCTTCACCAATCGACGTCTGAGATCTTCAGGATGACTCTGCACTGATAATGACAGTCCGAGTCCGTTAAAAACCGGTACCTGGGTACTTGGTCCTGCTCCTTCAGTCAATCCGGGTGCTTCAGAGGGGATCCCTTGGGCGATCATCCGAAGACGGACGCTCTCCACATAGGCTGGAGCATGTTGCTCTATGGGCTCCCAAGTCATTTCCGGGACCGCAGGGTCCTGTAGTGCTGATCCGGGATTAGGCGACAGGATCTGGCTTCTGGTTCCTTTCCTTTTCCCTTGATTTCGGGTGGAAGCGAGGGAATGGGGCCCCGAGTTGGTGGGTTGCCCTTGGGAGGATTGGTGCCTCATCTTCTGTCTTCTTCTAAGTTGAACTTGTAAGTTGGTTAATGGGGGTGTTTTCCCACAGACGGTGCCAAAGTGTTAACCCAAAATTGTCACCGGGGTGCAATTTAGAATTAACGGTATGTGATGGACCCAGATCAAATTAGACCTGGGCTAGCGGGATACTCTATACCCTGGTATCCCGCTGGGTATCGTGAATCCGATATTACGATGAATACAAGTAATGGGATGGACGAGATTCTTATATGGTGGATATATGAAAGCTGAAAAGCAGTTTATACGTATATATGTGGATCTGAAATACGATTCCTTACAACCCGATATTTGAACTATCAGTATTGCAACATAGAAAAGAAATCAGGCCTGAAGGAGAACGATGGAGATGGAGCTTTTCGTGTCTGTCGATAAGTAGAAAAAGTAAATTAGGGTTTCGATCCCTTTTTCCTGTCAACATATGATCAATATATAGGCCCGCTTTCTTGCTCAGCACTCCTAGAACTTCGGTCTAGGGTTTTAGTGATGCACGGGTCTTCTTTTTGGAGTCTAACAAATTCGTCGGGACATTAATCCCGAAAGATCATATGATTCCTTCTTTCTCGGTTCCAAATAAGTTGACTCCTATTTAAAATAGGCTTCTAACTTGGCGGGGATGAATGCCACGTTGTAGCTTGAGTTTTTATCTCGAATGGTGACATTTAATATCTGTTTTTAGATGTAGTCTACTCTTCGGGGTACCCCCCTCCAACTTCAGCAGGGTCGGTCTACTGGGATCCTGGTATATGTCTTGCCATGTGTACGTCACGTGTTTCGCTGGTTGGGTACCCCGGGTACCCTGCGTCTCTCACGCTTCTGATAAAAGCGATGTTCACGGATATCGGGGTTTCAAGTAGCGGGGTACCAGGATACTCGAGTATCGGGGTATCCGGGGTAATTGGGCCCTAGGATCTGGTGATGATCGTGTCTCCAGGAATTCTGGACCTGACCTGGGTAGGCAAAGGTTCTAGCCTGTCAGCTAGGAGGCGGGGTACCCAGACCTCTTTTCGCTTCTACTTCGGATCCCGGCTTTCTACTGTAAGCTAGTGGAAAATTCTTTTTTGATCCCTGCCAATTATGGCGGTTAACAGATTTTATTTTAGAAAAATGCTTACTTTAATGTGTTGTGCATATTTGTTTAACATTTTATGTTTGTTTGTTTTTATGTTTTTGTTTGATTTTTTGTTGTTGGTATTCTCATGATGGAAATTGCATTTTCGAGATTTTCCGTTGTTTACGATTCCAACCTTGTGTGGATTTGTTCCTATATGTGTTCTGAGAGGTTTGGGAACTTGTCTAAGTGTTTTTGTGTGTTTCCGAGGTTTTCCAGGTCTAGTTGTGGGATTCGGGGGTATTTCAAGAAATTCATGTGTTTCGGATTATTTTCGAGACGTTTGGGATATCTTGTGCTTGTTTGGTCCGCGGGATAGGATATGATTATTTTCATGTGGAATGGATTGGATTGAAAGTGATAAGATTTGACTAAAATTAGTGCTGTGATGTGTTTGGTGCTATAGGAGATTTGATTAAAATAGTCATATATCTTGATTGGTGTGGTATGAGATTGGATAAAAATATAATTTTATTATATATTTATTATATGGAAATCCCTATAGACATATGATCGAATCAAAATTGTTATGATTTTGGCCCTCAATTCCATATCCTTTAGCTTGTTTTCAAGTGTAATTTTGTGTTTAATGGCCCATTTCTAGTCAATTACAAGCATTCAGTGCATTTCGGGCAAGATGTGTGATTTGGTGGCAAAAGAGGCTGAAATTGTAAAAAGTGTGTGCAGATTATCCAAATTCAAAAGGGAATATTTCTCTCCTCAGATTGAACCACACTTTAGTTTACATATATTCGGAAAGCTCCGGAAGTCTACTTTCCAGAAGCATTTACGGATTGTAATTCCGAGTCTTCTAGAGAAAGTTATGCCCATTTTAGTAACCACTGTGCAGAAACCGTGAACTACCCACGAACCATCTGCGAACTACCTGTGAATTGCACTCTCCAACTCAACAAAAGAGACGTTTTCAAGCCATTTTAGAGGGGTAATGTTGTCCTTTCATGCCTATTTCAAACCCTAGCCTCTCAAACCTATAAATACATCATTTTCTTAGAGACCCAATTAACTCTCAATCTATCAACCTAGACATAACCTCTCAACACTTCATCTTCTTCACCACAAAAGAGAGAGAGACCTTCAAAGGCATCCATGGAGGATTTTCCTCCATGGGTGCCTCACCATCACCACCTTCCACTTACAACGACCCATCTTTGGAGGAGATTCATGAGGAAAGAGCCATCCTCTCTTGTCTATGAGGAGGAGGAGCTTCAATGGAGCTTAGAAATCCGAGATGACAATTGGGTCCCTCTCCGAGTTTGGAGATCCGAGATTGACACCTTGGGTTTCCTTTTTTTACTCTTCTCTTGTATTTTCTTTATTTGATATGTATCCCCATTAGGGAAATATGTAAACCTAACACTAGTTCCATTTATTTGATTAACTTGTATTTAATATTTTCAAGCATTGTCTCATTCAATTGCTTTATATTAATTCTTGACTTGTGTTGAGTAGGCTTGACAAACCTTCTAGATGCATGTTTAGGGATATCTCTTATCTTTACATTCATGGCATGTAGGGTAGAAATTGATATGTGTTCATGATTAGGATTAGGAGTAGATTAATGTAATTTAGGTGTAGTTTAATTAAACATCCCATGATTGTGTATGTGTTGATTTATAATCCGAAGTGCATGTTTTGGATTGATTTGAGTGTTTGAGAATTAGGGCTAGGTAGGTATATCAACTCTTGGCTTTGATTATGCTCTCAATTGTTTGGGCAAAATTCATGATGAGTATATACCATGCCATTGTGGATTTCAGTTCTATAACCTTCGTGCTTGTGACCCTTGGTCGTTGCTCGCGCGATATACCATCGGTGAGTAATAATCGAGGGTTTGTTATACTTAATGCTACCATTGGTTGTTGATGAGAATCAAGAAGCTTCACTAACGGATCCATTTCATGTTCCAGTTGGGCCAATTAAAAGGGGCAAGAGGATCTAAGAAGCATTTAATGGGGGCTGATTTTGAATTGCTGAAGTCCAAGTTCAGTCCCCTATTAAATGCTTCTTAGATCCTCTTGCCCCTTGTAATTGGCCCAACTGGAACATGAAATGGATCCGTTGGTGAAGCTTCTTGATTCTCATCAGGTACCACTCCAACTTTTACCCCGACCTAACATAGCTAAGGGAGTAGAAGTGAACCTAGTTAACCGACTTCCTTGCTGGATGGACCCCATACCTGATGTAAGGTTCCCATATTTTGATTGGCTTATTTCATGGACAAACCACATATTGGGGTTTGAATGTAAGGGTAGGTTAGGTGATTGGTGATCAAGATCAAAGGTCCTTTCAAGACCTCAAGGTGACAAGCACTCCAAAGGTATATCTATAGTGCTTAGTTTTCTTTGAAGAGATTTAGTTGCACACACACACTTGCCATGCTTGCATATATGCTCATTACTTTTGTTTGCATTCTCTTCACATGTCACATTTCACACTTGCACTTTGTTGTTGTATCTTGTTGTGTGTTTTTGTGTCTTGTAATTTGTTTCTCGAATATATTCAGAAACGTCTGTGATTGCACGATGGTGTGCTTGGTTTAGCGCGAGGATCGCCCTCGGAGAATGCCCTTGGCTTCTCCCTTGGTTTCACCACGTTTGGTGAAACGACGGTTGTGATCAGCGTCCTAGCTACCGAATGGAACCGCCGTTTGTGTCTAGGAGGTTCTGGAATAATTCTATGGTTATGATCGGCGGCCACGACCGCCGATTGAAACTGCCATTCATACCTGATTGATTTTTCTCTCGGGTTTGATTCTACGGTTGTATCGGTGGTTGGTGACTGCCGAATGAAACCGCCGATGTTCCCCTGTTCCTCTTGGGTTCAATTCGGTGGTTGTAATCGGTAGCCTAACCACCGATTGAAACCGCCAGTCGGTGCGTTTTAGGGGTAAACTTGACTTTTTAAAACCGCCGATCGGTGCGTTTTAGGGGTAAACTTGACTTTTCACATGCCCTGTTCTTGATGTCTATAAATATACCACTTTCTCATTCTCTAAAGATAAGTTCTCTGACACTAAGAACCCTAAACTTCAAAGAGAGATATATGAGAGAAAATGAATTCAAGAACTCATTTTTAACACTCAAAAACCTTTCTCATATGTATCTAAACATCATCTACACATTTTCTAGCATAGTTAGAATGCTTGCTTGCATGCGTTTTGCTCAACACACATCCCTTATTAAGTTCTTCACTATTATCTTACATAATTAGTGTTTTACTTAACAAGACATCTCTTAAATTACTTGTATGTTATTAGATTATATTCTATGATATAAGATAGAGATTGTTGTGTTGATATGATTGAGTGTTGTATTGTGATAGCTTCATAAGATTGCTTAATCTATGTTTAGCTAAGCTTTATAACATGTCATTTAGCTCTTGATATCTAGGATTGAATTAATTGACATATTATCATCCTAGATAAGCATATAGGGTTTCCTAGCTCTATTTGCTCTTTGAATATCGTTATATATTCACATAGGCATATTATCTCTTCATTGAGAACTAAGTCTTGTGTAGCTACCGGGAGTAGGTTGCTTATATCACAAGTAATTGGACTAGTTTCACTTTTACAGGCATGCGTGTAGTGGTAGCGGGTTATTGACCGTTAGAGGTTGAGGTCAACCGAGGTTGTAAACGTTATCACAATTAGTGGATTCGAGGTTCGTCTGTGGTGCACGTAACAGCCCGTGGTTTTTCCTTGTTGAAGGTTTCCACATAAAAATCAAGTGTCATTTATAATTCTGCACTTATTACAGTTGATTTATTGCTTTGACTAGATTGGGGTATTTTCGTAAATTGACTAATCGCGAAAATTGCTAAAAAGGGTTAAAATCTATTCACCCCCTCTAGATAGTTTTATACACACCGTGCATTATTTGTTTCAATTGGTATCAGATCGGGTTCCTAGATATACCTAGGTGATCCTTGCTCATTTTGGTGTGTTTTGCATTTTATGTGATTTTTGATCATTCATACATTTGTATTCATTTCATTCATTCATAAACACTATGAGTGGAAACGGTGGAAATGGAGGTGGCAACGAGGGTGCTTCTAGCCAATGGCCTCCCCTTCTTACCAGGTTGAATTATGCCTCTTGGAAAGGCAAGATGGAGTCGTACATTTGCCAAATCCATGATAGGGCATGGATGGCAGTTAAAGACGGTTACACATCACCGATGTTGACTCCTACGGGTGGAAAGGATGTACTCAAGCCTAAGGCGCAATGGAACGCGCAAGAGTTTGAGGCATCAAAATGGATTAGAAAGGCAATGCATGCCATCCCATGTGCAATGGATGAGAATTAATATAAATTGATTCAAAACACTAGGATAGCTAAGGAGGCTTGAGACATCCTAGAGGATGCCATGAGGGAACCGAATTCGTTAAGGACTCGAAGCTTCAAGTTCTCCAAACTCAATTCGAGTTGCTTAGGATGGATGAGAATGAATGCTTTAATGACTTCGAGGTTAAGTTGATGGACATAGTCAACCAAAGTCATCAACTTGGTGACCCTTACTCTGATATAAGGATCAAGCAAAAGATAATGAGATCGCTTGCCAAGAGGTTTGAGTCCAAGGTAACGGCTTTAAAGGAGAATGATGGGTATAAGGATATGAAGCCGAGTGAAGTCATTGGAAGACTTCTAGCCTATGAGTCAAGAAAAGCTACCACCTCACCTCCCAATAAGAAAAAGAATATTGCTTTGAAAACCTCTAAGCATGACAAGAAGGAGGATGACTCGGATAAAGACATGTCACTAATTGTCAAGAGATTCAAGAAGTTCTTGAGTCTACAAAAAGAATGGTTATGGCTCAAAAGGGGACGGCTTCAAGAAGAAGACCAAGGTCAAGAATGACGAACCGAACCAAGAAGTGTCTTCAAGAGAGGGGATTCAATGCTACGAATGTGGAGGATTCGGGCACATCTCCTCGGAGTGTGGAAACTTGAAGGACAGAAGGAAAGGAAAGGCGATGGCCGCCTCATGGAGTGAGGATGAGAGTGAAGAAAATCCTTCAAGTGATGAAGAGCTTGCCATTAACTACATGGCATTTGGAGCCACTTGTGTAAAAGTTGAAGAAGATGGCAAAGTTGCTTTGACTTGTGATCCCAAAGAAGAACTAGATGAAGAAGTAGCTAAAGAAGTTGTTGGTGTAGCTATTAATTGGGATATGACTCATATAACATCAAGTGACCAAGGTGAAGGTCTTGATGAGGGAGATGACTCCATTAGTGAGATGGAAGATATAGGAAATGACTCAAATATTGAGAATTCGTCATCTAACTTCACAATGGAAATGTGGAGAGTATGGATCTAAATGCATACATAGTCAAGTTTGAAAGCTCTAGGATAAAGAATGAGAAGAAGATTCAAAGATTAAAGGTGGAAAATCTTAAGCTTTCAACATAAGTTGACCACTTGAGTGGTGAAATGGTGAGATCCATGGTGGATGAAGATAAGCTAAAGGATGGGTTAGCTTTATCTAAAAGGAGAGAAGAAGGGTTGAAGAGAGAGCTTGAAGAACCTAGAGCCTCAATGGCTAGGATGGCTTCAAGCACCGAGAAGCTTGACCACATGTTGGGAGTTGGAAAAAGGCCAAGTGACAAGAGAGGTCTTGGCTATATTAATGACAGGGATGCTTCCTCCTCAAGCAAGACAACCTTTGTCAAGGGCATGAACTTCAAGATGTCTCCTCCTCCTCAACACCCTAGGAAGAAGATTGACCTAGAAGAGTGTTCAAGAAGTGCCTAAGTACATGAGGCACCAAAAGGTCAAGCACAAGCTCAACTCCAAAGGGTTCCTCATGCTTACTTCCCTCAACCTAAGATCCATAAAGGGAAGAGTCCGATCATGCAAGCTCAACCGAGCAAGCAACATTGTCTTGGTCATCAACAAAGATGGAGAGATCCAATCCAACAACCAAGACAACCATAACGACAAGGGAAAGCACCAATGCATGCACAAGGGAATGGTATGATTCCTAACTTTATTTCCTCATGCCATTTTTGTGGTATTGATGGTCATATTAGACCAAATTGCTTTCGTTACATTAAAATGTGTAGAGCTAAAAGCATGATTGAAAAGAAAAAGGCTAGAGCTAGAATGCATGTTCATAGGAATGATAAGATCCATTTACATGATCCTATGACACCTAGAACTCTTAAACCTTTGACCACTAGGATTGAAATTTTGTCACCTAATTGGAAAAGAAAATATGAA
Organism: Acer yangbiense; assembly: GCA_008009225.1. NCBI lineage: Eukaryota > Viridiplantae > Streptophyta > Magnoliopsida > Sapindales > Sapindaceae > Acer > Acer yangbiense. The sequence goes on from CM017761.1 coordinate 37,809,853, forward strand.
CCCTCCTGCTACTGTGCTATATTGTCTCCCATAGGTTCAACTAAGTCCATTGGACTTGGTAGGTCTATAGGACCTCATACCCCTAATTGATGCAGGGTGGCGATTGACCCCATATGGAGAACTCAAGCAAAGAGAGCTATTGCATACTTGTTGAATGCAAAAATTTGAAATTTTTTATGCTTATTTGTTGATTGCTTGAGTAGCTTGGTTGCATATATGTTATATGTTATTTTCTTCAATAAGTGTGAACCATTGCTTGTATTACAATCCATGTCATATGGAGATTTACGTTGATAGTACGATTTGAATGACCTATAGTTATCTCCATGACATGATGATTCTTTTATAACATGCTCAAATGAAAATTCATGAATTGATGATTGCAATATATAAATGCAAAACAATGTGTGAAAAAGCAATAATGAGACTTCAAATGAATAAAGGATCATGTATCCATTCAAAGGATTTTAAAATCCAATGTCTCTGTTTCTTTATTTATTGAACATGGCTACTATCATACGGATATCTTATCCAGAAAAACTGAATAGGTTGCAAAAAGTCACTCATGCCATGTTTCACTTATAAAGTTGGATATAGTTGCTCTAAAATTGAATTCAACAACTTTTCTATATCCTTGCTTTTATTCATGACAAATGGTGAAATTGGTTTGAATTCTAAAGGAAACCTTTGTGATTTGCTTTGCCAAATACTATTGATTTTTGGACTTGAATGCAATATGTATTGTATGCAAAGCATTTTTATTCACACATTTTCTTTAAATAAATCTCCTTGTTTCTCTCTAATTAATTGAGTTGCATAAAGTGCTTTATATGATTATGCAAATGATTTGTATGTTACTATCTCTCTTTGCTTCAAGTGACCCGGTTAGGGATACTCCTTTGCCCATCTCATGACAAAAAGGGGGAGTAGTATGTAGTAAGGGGGAGAATGCTAATTGCTAATTGTAGTAGCTAATTCGCTTAATTGGGGAGTTTTTATAATGAGGTAAAGTAACCCATTGAGGGGGATTATTGCATTACACATACATTGCATGATGCTGTGCTTAAATTCTTAAATGCAAATGCTTGTCTTATTTTCACTTGATCATCTCACATTGCACTTGTTTTGGAAAGTGTAGAAACTTTTGTTTTGAAGGATTGATTGTTCTACAAGAGATTGAAGACTTGAAGCTTTTATTTTTTATATCTCTTTGTAACATAGAAAATCATCATTGACCTTTAGTTTCTATTTTGTTGTGAGGATCAATGTGAGTGGTGGTTTTGTCATGAAATAGCCAAAGTGGGAGATTGTAAGGTTCCCATATTTTGATTGGCTTATTTCGTGGACAAACCACATATTGTGGTTTGACCGTAAGGGTAGCTTAGGTGATTGGTGATCAAGCTCAAAGGCCCTTTCAAGACCTCAAGGTGACAAGCACTCTAAAGGTATATCTCTAGTGCTTAGTTTTCTTTGAAGAGATTTAGTTGCACACACACACTTGCCATGCTTGCATATATGCTCATTACTTTTGTGTGCATTCTCTTCACATGTCACATTTCACACTTACACTTTGTTGTTGTATCTTGTTGTGTGTTTTTGTGTCTTGTAATTCGTTTATCGAATATGTTCGGAAATGTCCGCGCTTGCACGATGGTGTGCTTGGTTTAGCGCGAGGACCGCCCTCGGAAAATGCCCTTGGCTTCTCCCTTGGTTTCACCATATTTGGTGAAACGGCGGTTGTGATTGGCGGCTTGGCCGCCGAATGGAACCGTCGTTTGTGTCTAGAAGGTTCTGGAGCAATTCTGCAGTTATGATCGGTGGCCACGACCGTCGTTTGAAACAACCATTCATACCTGATTATTTTTCTCTCAGGTTTGATTCTACAGTTGTATCGGCGGTTGGTGACCGCCGAATGAAACCGCCGATGTTCCCCTGATCCTCTTGGGTTCAATTCGACGGTTGTAATCGGTGGTGATGAGCATCATCAAAGGATCAATTGCATGTTCTAGTTGGGCCAATTACAAGGGGCCAAGAGGATCAAAGAAGCGTTTAATGATTGTCTGATTCTGAGTTTCTGAAGTCCAAGTTCGGCCCAAATATGAGCTGAACTTCGTGGGCCTCTACAGAGAGCATTTGAGGTCAGATCGTCTATTCTAATATGTTTCCGGAAAGCCCAAGACAAGCCCTACAAATGTTATGAAGACTCCGTCCTCCGTAATAGATCACAACAGGCCTAAATTCGGCCATCTATCTTGTTGCGCGAAGACTTGAGCTGAGGAGTCTGAATTTCAGCATATTTCCTAAGAAAGAGCTGATTTGGGCGTGAGATACAAGCTAGGGTTAGAGGATTCCGAATTTTAGAATATTTCCTATTTTTAATTATTTCCCAAATAAATAGTTGATTTGTTTCCCAAACAAAGTCAACTAGTTGTTAGTTTTTATTCTTTTACTTTCCTAATTGTAAGGCAATTAATTGCCGAATAGTTTATTTCCTTTTCTTTTGTCGTCTAGGGTTTAGATATTTTCTTAGTATTTAAAGGATGCATTGATGTATTATTTGATAGACAAGACTTTGGAATGAAATAATATTATTTGAGAGAACGTTTTCTCTTGGTTCTTTATTGAACTATGAACTTATCAAGGGTTATACCTTGTGGCGTTCAAACTTGATTTATCACTCACCTTCTTTCTTGTTCTTGAGTGTGGCGTCTACAACCTTCTTGATACCGTTGGTTCTTATCTCCTTATAGATAACGGGTCGCGGTCCTTTATTTTCTTTGTTTTTATAAACTTGAATTAGAAAACGATCTTTCGTTACCATATATTGGTTCCAGGTCTCACTACTCTTGGTGAGGTTCATATCAGTTAGTATCAAAGCTTAGGCTTCTAAATCAGGTTTGATCTATCCCTTTTTTTTTTAATTTCTTTTTATTTCGTTTGATAAAAAAAAAAAAAGTTGATCAGATCCGTTACTAAAAAAAAGAAAAAAAAAAGTTTGATCAAATTCTGATTAAAAAAAAAAAAGGTTGATCAGATATGTTGTAAAAAAAAAAAAATAGATTGATCAGATCCTTTTAAAAAAAAAAAAAAAAACCTTGTTTAATTTCATTTTATCAAGTCTAGTACGACAAAAAAAAAAGTGAACAAAGAGTGGAAAAAGGCAAGAGAGTGCGAGCTCATCAGAGGGTAACAGCCGAAATTGAGTGAAACACAAGTGTGAGTGCCATCATTATTAAGAGTAAACACGTGAGGGAGTGTTTGTGAGGCTTACCAATTTGTTTTTGTAGGTTAAAAAAAAAAATGTCTGACGATGCACCAGAAAAGATCGATTTCAAACTTTTCTTAAAGTTCTTGGATCAAAAGTTTGATCAGTTGGAGATGAGGTTGGATCAACGATTGAAGAGGAAGGGTTCCACATGAGTTGGGCAACATTCAGGTTCTTCTTCATCATGGGAACTGAATTGGAACAAGAGGGATGACCAGCCTAGTTTCAAGGCCAAGGCCGAACCTTCCAAAGATCACAAAGATGGAGAGCTTTTGGTAGCAAGAAGAGCTCTTAGTGCTCAAGCAAAGGAAGATGATGAGGTACAACGTGACAATGTCTTTCACACCCGATGCCATGTTAATGATAAGGTATGTAGCATGATAATTGATGGGGGGAGTTGTACTAATTTGGCTAGCACTAGTTTGGTGGAAAAACTGAATTTGGCCACTTTAAAGCACCCAAAACCTTATAAGCTACAATGGTTAAATGATAGTGAAGAAATCAAGGTGACTAAACAGGTGTTGGTGTCTTTTTCCATTGGGAAGTACAAAGATGAAGTCTTGTGTGATGTGGTACCAATGCATGCAAGCCATATCCTTTTGGGGTGACCATGGCAGTTTGATAGGCGTGTAACTCATGATGGTTATACAAATAGATACTCATTTGTACTCAATAAAAAACGAATCACTCTTGTACCCTTAACCCCAATACAAGTATATGAAGATCAAGTGAGGTTAAAAGAAAAGAGAGATGTAAAAAAGGAGAGTGAGAGTTCAAAAGAAAGAGAGACAAAAAAAAAAGAGATTGAAACAGCAAAAAAAGAAATCTCGGCTGATGAGAGAAAAAAAGTGAGAAAACAAATGAACTTCTATGCAAAAAAGAGTGAGATCAAAAAGGCATTATTTTCAAATCAGCCAACTTCTTGGCCTGGTGTTCTTGTTTCTCTTTTTCAGGACTTTGATGAAGTGTCGCAGACTATCAACAACGTTACGGTGAAGATTCGAGGATGAATCCTTTTGAAGAGAGAGGGAATGTTGAGAATCAATAAGCATCTTCAAAGGATCAATTGCATGTTCCAGTTGGGCCAATTACAAGGGGCCAAGAGGATCAAAGAAGCGTTTAATGATGGGTTGATTCTGAGTTTCTGAAGTCCAAGTTCGACCCAAATCCGAGCTGAACTTCGAGGGTCTCTATAGATAGCATTTGAGGTCGGATCGTCTATTCTAATATGTTTCCTGAAAGCCCAAGACAAGCACTACAGATGTTATGAAGACTCTGTCCTCTGTAACAGATCACAACATACCCAAATTCAGCCATCTATCTTGTTGCTCGAAGACTTGAGCTGAGGAGTTCGAATTTTAGCATATTTCCTAATAAAGAGCTGATTTAGGCGTGAGATACAAGCTAGGGTTAGAGGATTCCGAATTTTAGCATATTTCCTATTTTTAATTATTTCCCAAATAAATAGTTGATTTGTTTCCCAAACAAAGTCAACTAGTTGTTAGTTTTTATTCTTTTACTTTCCTAATTGTAAGGCAATTAATTGCCGAATAGTTTATTTCCTTTTCTTTTGTCGTCTAGGGTTTAGATCTTTTCTTAGTATTTAAAGGACGCATTGATGTATTATTTGACAGACAAGACTTTGGAATGAAATAATATTATTTGAGAGAACGTTTTCTCTTGGTTCTTTATTGAACTATGAACTTATCAAGGGTTATACCTTGTGGGGTTCAAACTTGACTTATCACTCACCTTCTTTCTTGTTCTTGAGTGTGGCGTCTACAACCTTCTTGATACCGTTGGTTCTTATCTTCTTATAGATAACGGGTCGCGGTCCTTTATTTTCTTTGTTTTTATAAACTTGAATTAGAAAACGATCCTTCGTTACCATATATTGGTTCCGGGTCTCACTACTCTTGGTGAGGTTCATATCAGGCGGCCTGACTGCCGATTGAAACCGCCAATCAGTGCGTTTCAGAGGCAAACCTAACTTTTCACATGCCCTGTTTTTTATGTCTATAAATGTACAACTTTCTCATTTTTGAAAGATAAGTTCTAACTCTGAGAACCCTAAACTTCAAAGAGAGATATTTGAGAGAAAATCAATTCAAGAACTCATTTTTAACACTAAAAATCAATTCTCATATGCATATAAACATCATCTAAGCATTTTCTAGCATAGTTAGGATGCTTGCTTGCTTGGGTTTTGCTCAACACACATCCCTTAGTAAGTTCTTCACTATTATCTTACATACTTAGTGTTTTACTTAACAAGACATCTCTTAAATTACTTGTATGTTATTAGATTATATTCTATGATATAAGATAGAGATTGTTGTGTTGATATGATTGAGTGTTGTATTGTGATAGCTCATAAGATTGCTTAATCTATGTTTAGCTAAGCTTTATGACATGTCATTTAGCTCTTGATATCTAGGAATGAATTAATTGACATATTATCATCCTAGATAAGCATATAGGGTTTCCTAGCTCTATTTGCTCTTGAATATCATTATATATTCACATAGGCATATTATCTTTTCATTGAGAACTAAGTCTTGTGTAGCTATCGGGATTAGATTGCTTATATCACAAGCAATTGAACTAGGTCCACTTTTACAGGCCTGCAGGTAGTGGAAGCGGGTTATTGACCGTTGGAGGTTGAGGTCAACCGAGGTGTTAGGATTATGTTCAATAGCAAGAGTGTAATATTGTAATTGACAAAGAACCGCTTAGGTTGTAAAAAACGCTCTGCATGGATGGAAGCTTAGCTTTTAGGGTTTCAGCGCCGTTTTGTTTTATTGAGCCTCTTTCGGTTCGATTTTGATTTTATGTTCTTCATCAATATTGTAGAACATGAAATTTCATGCGAGATAGAATCAAGAAACTCGTGATTTGAAGTTTGTAGCATAGAGTTACGTCTTTTTCAAGGTTTTTTGTTCTGGTTTCTATTCAAATTAGGGTTTCTGCGCCGTTTCACTTTTTTGTTCCTGTTCTGGTCAGATTTTGTTTTTATCCTTCATAAAGTTTGAAGATCGTGATTTTTTATGCATCAAGGAATCAAAAACTTTGTGATTTGGGGTTTTCATCACAGAGTTACGTTCGTTTCAAATTTGCTGTTCTGGGTTGTTTTTTCTCTTTCGTTTCTCTAGTTTTGTCATGGAAAATCCACCCTTCTCTGTATCTTCCTCTGCTGGTTTTCTCACTCTACCTTGGAAGCTTGTGTTGTTAACAAGATTTCAGCTGGTAATGATACTTTTTGCAATGGAGCTAGGTTGCCTCTTGAGATTGAAGGTTTATTAGCTAAGGAGCAGCAACATTCTGACTCCTCCCTTATGGTCCAACTTGAGGAGGTGTCCCATAATAAAGGTATCTCTATCACTCCTTCTTTGGTGAATAAAGATGCTAACACTTATAGTAATGTGCTTAAAGGTGCTCACAATGGTCCAATTATGGATATCCCCACAAGTAAGCCTATGAACCTAAAATTCTACCAGCCCTTACAAAGTGGTAATAGAAAGTGTGTCTCCCCACCTATGGAAGTTGCAGAGGATGGCTCTAAAGCTTGGAAGAACTGCTTGGTTGGTTATTTTATTGAGAAAAAGCTTCCCTTTTCTCTAGTTAACAACATTGCCATGCGTATTTGGGGCAATCGTGGTCTACTGGAAGTTTTGGCTAATGATAAGGGGTTTTACTTCTTCAAGTTCTTGAATGATGAAGCTTGTTCTAATGTGTTAGAGGCCGGCCCTTGGTTATTTGCTGGAAGGCTGGTGATCCTCAAAAAATGGCATTCTAAGCTCATTCTTTCTAAAGATTCCTACTCCAAAATTCCGGTTTGGGTCAAGCTCTTCAACATTCCCCATGAATACTGGAATGAAGAAGGATTGAGCAATATTGCTAGTGCGATTGGCAAGCAATTTCCTTTGCTAGGGTTTGTATTGAAATTGATGCCTCTTGTGACCTAGTTGATTCATTCGACCTATTTATGGGTGACAATTCGGATCCAAAACCTGGTGAAAATGTGGAAATCTTGGTTGAATACCAATGGAAACCAAAAATCTGTACATAATGCAAGTCTTTTGGACACTCTATTGCGACTTGCACTCAGCTCAAGCCCTTACACCCTCCCTCTGGTGTTAATTCTGCTCCCAAGCTCAAACAAGAATAGAGGAGAGTTACTAGAGGGGATGCACCCCTGGTTTCCTCACCTCATGTAGATATGAAACCTCCTCCCATTGGTTCCTTGAATGTTGATGAAGTTATTTCTACTTGTAATGCTGAAAATGTGCCTTCTTTACGTCCTACCAACTTTCCTATTCATGACCAATGCAATGACCTCGTTAAGGAAAATGTTGTTGATACCTCTAACAAGTTTGCTGCTCTTGATGAGGATGGTGATTCTTGTACTGACCAATGCAATGACCAATGTAATTATGCTGATTCTCCTACTACAGCCTCTCCGGACCATTCCCTTTGGCACTTAAAGATCAAAAATATTGATGGGGTCAAAATTATAGGGCTCTCCAGCCCTATGGATTCATCTAGTAAGAAGAAGAAGAAGAAGAAACAGGCTGTTAAGAAAGGCAAGGATAATAACTTGCAAGCTAAGGTGATGCCTTCTCAACCTCTTAATGATTAATCTCGCTTGTTGGAACATTAGGGATCTTAATGCTGCCCCTAAACAAGTGGAGGTGAAGAAGATGTTGATTGATTTAAAGCTTAGTTTGGTTTGCTTGGTTGAAACTCGGGTGAGAATTATTAATAAACCCAATGTTATCAAATCTGTTTTCAAAGAATGGGACATGCTTGATAACTACAATAGTCATAGCCTTGGAAGGATTTGGGTTGGTTGGGACCCTAGAATTCTTAAAGTGAGCAAAATTTATGAAACTGACCAGATTATCCACTGTCATGCTTGTCTTCTTGATAATAATGACACATTTAGAATCTCTATTGTTTATGGTTCTAATGATGATAGAGCAAGGAGAGCTCTTTGAGAGAATATGTGTGCTAATCTTTCAACTGGTACCCCTTGGATTGTTCTTGGAGACTTTAACGTTGCTAGAGGGGTTCATGATACTAGTGGGGGTTCTTTAAGAAGATCAGCTGCTATGGATGAATTTGAAGATTGTTTACAAGCTGCTGAACTTGATGATCTACGTTTTTCGGGTTTGTTTCTCACTTGGTGTAACAAACGGAGTAATGATGACTGTATCTCTAAGAAATTGGATAGGGTGCTCATTAATGATGCTTGGCTTGGTAAGTTCACGAACTCTGAAGCTATTTTTCTTTCCCCTAGCATCTCTGATCATAGTCCTTCTTTGGTTAAGCTTGGGTTACAAGGAAGAAGGAAGAACTGCCCGTTTAAGTTTTTTAATTTTCTAATGGAGAGGGAAGATTTTCTTCCTTTTGTTAAGAGTTGTTGGTAGGAACAGGTTCATGGTACCATGCAATTTAAGCTTTGCTCTAAGCTTTGTATTCTTAAGAAGGCTTTAAAATCTCTTAATAAGAACCAGGTTGGTGATGTGACGGTCAAGTTAAATGAGGATAAAGAAGCACTTGAAGAGTGTCAACGTCTTCTTGATGCCAATCCCACTGATAATACTCTTAGATTGCAAGAAAAGGATATTATTAAATCTTATACTAGGGCTCTTCAAGTTGAGGAAGATTTTCCTAAGCAAAAGTCAAGAATCCAATGGTTACATGCCGGGGATCGGAATTCGTCCTACTTTTTCAAGGCCATCAATGGTAGACACAATCGAAACAAAATTCTATCTATTTTGGGGGAAGACGGTGCTTTAATTGATGGTGATGTTCCTATTCAAAATAAGGCTATCCGCCACTTTCAAAATATTCTTGGCTGCTCAGTTCCTTCTTTGAATAGAGCTGGTACGCTTCGAACTTTAATTCATAATCATATTTCAAATGATCAAGCTGATTTGATGAGCAGGAGTGTCACTAATGAAGAGATTCGTGAGGTTTGCTTCTCGCTTCACCCTAATAAAGCTCCAGGGCCTGATGGTTTTAATGCCCATTTCTTTAAAAATACATGGGATATAGTTGGTGGAGACGTGATCAACGTGTTAGGATTATGCTCAATAGCAAGAGTGTAATGTTGTAATTAACAATCTTTTTCATATTAATAAAGTGATTTCTGGTTTAACAAATCGTATAGCATTTATAGTTTAATATTATAATTGTCAAAGTAAATAATCATAAGGTCTAAAGACTATGAGAAAAGAAGAATTGTTCGTACATCTGGATATGTATGTGGTAGACACAATTCTTTAGTTAGTCTTGAATAATGTTCACAACTTAAGTTAAAGGTTGGGCACCTTTATCTTGTTAAAGTTGTAGAATTCTTTTGCTAGCATTTGAGTGGGATCAAATGAGATATGATGAGTCTAAAATCATCAGAGTGTCTTCGAGCAAAAGGATCTAGTGTACTGGGTGCATTGAACTGGATCACAATGAAAAGCTTTATCTAGAACCGTCAATAGATAATAGTCTTTTCATTATCAGGACAATCGGAGTCTATCTTAATCCTGAGATAAATAATGGACTTATGGTTGCAAATGATATCATTTGAGTTATCAATGAGTACGATTATAATGCATAGTCTATCCTCGATAGTTTGGTGATATTCATTTGTTAATCGATAGAGGACTTCATTTATAGATATGGACATCGTGGCTCCATTTATTAAATGAGAGTATAATATCATCATATGGATGTTTTGAGGTAATTGGATATTAAATCTCAACGTTGAGTTTTCGATAGTGTCTATTGAAAACAAGGCTTCTGGACAAGTCAAAATATCCAAGTTCAAAACGTGGTCATATGAGTAAATATGGTAACTTGGAGAGTTATAGGCGGTCTATGAACTCTTGGCGATTACTGATATTAATCATGAGGATACACTATCTCCAATATGATTGTCTAGGGTATGAATGAGGAACATCTTCCTTTTCTATCTTTATTTAAGAGTTCAGTTTTAGCTCTTTAGTGGAATGAGTTAAAATTAATGGATTGGACCTAAGTGAATCATTTGTTGATTGTGATTAGGTTATGTCTATTGAAGCTTAAATTTAGATGGCCCGCCAAGATCCCAATCCACATGGACTTGCATGGATCACTTGATATATTCTACCGGACCAATTTAAGGGTCCATCTAGAATTGCATTTAATATATTAAGAATATAATTTGCACATTATTTAAGTAATGGGCTGCTCAATTATATTTATATATTAATGAATGACATGTGGGCTTGTTTCTTTTAGTAAGAATGGGTCTGGTTCACATGTGGGCTTTTTATTTAAAGTCCAATGGATTAAATGAAATAAGAAAATAATATGTAGCCCATTTATTTTAAGTTGGGCGGCAAAGGTGAACAAATTAACCTAATATATTGTTTTGTTTCATTGTTTAATTAAATAAGAATTAATTAATTTATTAATTAATTGTTTAATTAAGAAACAAATCTTTTTTGATTAGGAAATATGATTCCTAGAAATATACTATTGGTAGTTGTATACTAAAATTAAAAGACTTGTTTGACAAGAAAATAAATAATTAATTTTATTTATTTAATCAAATAAGGAAGTCTTTGAGATAGTCACAAATACACTAAAGAGTTGGATTAGGGTTTGGAATTCTAAGGAAGTCTACCTAAGGTTAGGATTTAAGTCAAAAGACAAATCCTACATGGTAAATGATTTTGGCCACAATATATAAATATATATTATATATATAAGGCCGAAAATATATATGTATATAATGCATGCAGTATTAGTGCCGCAAGAAATATGATGCTTGCAAAAATATATGTGGGTGCCACAATATATATTTGTGAAGGCGTGCAGCATTAGTAAACTTTAAAGAGGTGTGCAGAATTTATGCACTATATATATTTTAATATATATAGATATTATATATAGGTTGAATTTGGCTAACCCTACTTGCAAGGCTTGAGAGTTTTTCTTTTGCTTAAAAAAAAAAAAAAATAGAATCCAACTCTAGTGATTAGTGTGTGTTGATTTCGACTAAAAACATAAAAGAGTGAATAGATTATTCTTTGATGGTACACTAATTGCTTGTTCATCAATAAGCTTGTGTGTACAACATCGATTTAGGTTCACGCGAGTTTCGATCATTAGATTGAGAACTCAAAAGTGACCGGAATAATCTTAGTCTTCTTTTGATTGTTTTGTGACTAACAAAAGAAAAAGAAAAGTTTGTTTGTCCATTCTCAGGTTTGCAATTCAAAGAAAAGGGAGACCACGCTCCTAGGTGATTCACATTCATGCTAGGATTGAAGATCTTGCGGATTACCATCGACGTAAGTCAATCGGATCACGCGACAAAAGGTATTCTTCTTTTGTTGATTATATGTATGTTTAATTAATTAAAGGGTTAAGGTTCATAAAAAGGAAAAATTTTAAAACTATACTAAAACTATTTTTAGTCTCGCTTCCGCTGCGTGTACTACGGTATTTTTCCCTACAATTGGTATCAGAGCCTAGGTTGAACCCTTTTAATTAATTAACGTATATATACGTGGATCTATTTCTTTTTATTGTGATTATGCATGTTTAGAAAGAGATGGCACTCTAGGTATTCGCATATATAATTCATGTGGATGTATGGATTTATATATGTTTATGTGGATTGTTATTGCTCGATTTTGGTCCTAGATTTTCAATGTATTTTTGTTATGGAATTGTAACAAGAAGGGTGGTCTATTATCACCATAATTCCTTCTTGGTAGTTGATAAGTTTTATTTTATTTTTTTTTAAAAGGTGCAGTTTTTTTAAAGATTACTGCTGCAGTTTTTTTTTATTTAATTTTTAGTGCAGTTTTTATGTGTAAAAGTACTGCAGTGAATAAAAAAAAAAAAAAAAATAATTTAATACTTTAGTATTTATTATTTTATACTGCTGTAATGTATTTAGGTGTTGAAGATTCGAAGACACGAAGAAAAACGAAGCAACCGGAACCGAGAACGAGCACCGTGCGCACCCTAGGAGTTGATTGGGCTGCGCATGGCAAGCCCATTACAAGGTGGGCTGCGCACGGCAGCCTTGTGTGGCCTTATGGGCTGCGCATGGCAGCCCCTTTGTGGGGTTGTGGGCTGTGCACGCCCATGGGAGAAGGCCGAAGGATGAGCGTATGGTTGATGGGCCACTTGAAGATCTTGTATTCCTAAACAATAGTAATTTACTTGTTTTTCTAGGATGGGCCAAAATTGTTGCTATTTAATTTATGCTTAAATATTACAATATTTGTTATTGTATGATAACATGACATATAGAATAGGAGTGCCACTCATATATCTCTTTTGGTATGAACATGCATTGAATGATTTAGGTATCTAAATTGGCATCTAGATAACTTGGTAAATCATTCTATGGGATTTAATCACATGCCTTAAATAATTGAGTGGGAGAAGGTGTTTTTGTAACACCTATGGCCTCCAAGGTTAGTTGAGCTTTATTATTTATTGGTAATCCCCCCAAGGAGCGTCCATGAATGGAATTTAGCAACATACTTCCTTACAAGGATAGAGACAATGGACTCAAACGAGATCTACTCCCCAAGGAGGGATTTTCGTGAGAGAAAATTGAGGGTCGATATCTTGGTAACACACTCAATGTAATTTTATTGATATCCTCCCAAGAGTTCTTGTCAGTAAAATTACAAAGCTAAAATTGAAAACGCTGGTTGTTATGTTAACAATTAGGTGGGACCTAGTCTAACTAGTAAATGGTGCGAACTCCCAAAGGAGGCGTAACATTTATGGGTGTTGGATCACCGTTGAATTTTTATGATTGAGTTATTTATTTAATTCAAGATAAATATTTAAAAGTGCTTTATCATGACTATTTACTTATATATGTTTTGTTTTATTCAGAAATCATGACCCCATCACTTATGAACATCCTGAAAGATAACACTTTAACTGGAGATAATTATGTCACATGGAAAAGGAAAATTGGGTTGTTGCTGCAAAGTGAAAAACATAAGTTTGTTCTAACTACTCCTAAACCACCTGCTCCTAATAATGAATCTAGCATAATGTATAGAGATGAGTATGAGCAGTGGAAGACTTCAGATGATATGGCAAAATGTTACATTATGGCCACTATCTCCGACGTGTTGCAACAGCAGCATGAAGGAATGGAGTCCGCTGCTGATATAATGATGTCTCTAGAAGAGATGTTTGCTATGAAGTCTAAGACGACTAAGAGAGAGGCAGTGACTGCTTTTATGAATCTTAGGATGAAACCTGAACAGGCTGTGAAGGATCACATGATGAAAGTCATAGCACATCTCAACATTGCTGAACTGCATGGCGCTGAGATAGATGGTGAGACAAAGATTGATATGGTTGTCAATTCATTGTCAGATTCCTTTGATCAGTTCAAATTGGACTACACTTTGAACAAAAAGGAATACACCTTACAAGGCCTGATGCAAGATGTTCAAAGTGCTGAAAAGATCATTGTGAAAGGCAAAGGTCAAGAGATTCATATGGTAGGTAAAATTGCTACTGTTAAGGCCCGTCAAAAGGTCAAGAAACAACAGAAGAAAAAGTAACTTAGGCCTATCAAGAAGGAGACCAAGAAAGTAACCAAGATCAAAGGGAAATGCTTCCTTTGTGGTGAAAAGGGACATTGGAAGAGAAATTGCCCAAAGTCCCAGAATAAGAAGGAAGAAGGTAATGTAAATTATCTTGAAACATGTTTTTTGGCTGATTCTACAGATTCTTGGATCATAGACTCAGGAGCCACTAATCATGTTTGTTATTCCTTGCAGGGGTTCCAAGAAAGGAGAAAGCTGAGTAAGAATGAAATGAATTTGCGCTTGGGCAACGGAACGTTAGTGTCTGCAAGTGTAGTGGGAGATATTAGAGTTTATTTGGATTCTAGAAGGCATTTAGATTTGATAGACGTTTATTATGTACCTCAATTCAAGAGGAATTTAATTTCAGTTTCTTGTTTGAATAAATTTGGATATTCGGTTACTTTTAATAAAGTTTTTATTATTAGTAAGAATGACAAAATTATTTGCCAAGGTACATTGGAAAACGGTCTATACTTTTTGCATAGAAATATCTCTCACTCGTTAGACACAGAATTAACGGAACCTAATCATAAAAGAGTAAAATTATCAATAGATGAAACCTACCTTTGGCATTTACGCTTAGGTCATATTAACCTTAATAGGATTAAAAGATTGGTATGTGACGGACCTTTGAGTGACTTAAAGGTTGATGATCTACCAACTTGTGAATCTTGTTTGGAAGGTAAAATGACCAAAAGGACGTGCTCTGCCAAAGGTACAAGAGCCACTGAATGTTTAGGATTGATACACACTGATGTATGTGGACCTATGAACATTCAAACTAGAGGTGGATATGAGTACTTCATCACCTTCACAGATGATTACTCGAGATTTGGTTATGTGTATCTCATGAGACATAAGTCGGATGCTTTTGACATGTTCAAAGCATTCAAAGCTGAAGTGGAAAATCAGCTTGAGAAACACATAAAAATCTTGAGATCTGATCGTGGTGGAGAATATCTATCTGGTGAGTTTCAGCAATATCTTATTGATAATGGGATAGTTTCTCAGTTTTCTGCACCAGGTACACCTCAACAGAATGGGGTAGCAGAAAGGAGAAATAGAACTCTTTTGGATATGGTTAGGTCTATGTTGAGTTATTCAACACTTCCTATTTCTTTTTGGGGATATGCTTTACAAACTGCTATATACATTCTAAACGATGTACCATCTAAGTCTGTTCCTAAAACACCGCATGAGTTGTGGACTGGGCGCAAGCCTAGTTTACAACACTTAAGGATATTTGGTTGTCCTGCACATGTGTTAAAAGGAAAGACAGAAAAGATGGAGTCCCGTTCGGAAACATGTATATTTGTAGGGTATCCAAAAGAAACTAAAGGATATTATTTCTATAGTCCTTCAAATCTTAAAGTATTTGTTTCGACAAATGCTAAATTTCTGGAAAAGGACTATATGAATGATTTTGTGCCTAGAAGTAGAATTGTCCTGAATGAGATGTCAGGAGATACAATTCCACGAGAGGTTACACAACCTAACCCAATTGTAAGTTCCGATCCAACACAAGATCAACAACCTACCATTCCTCGTCGTAGTGGGAGGGTTAGAACACAACCCGAAAGATACATCGGTCTGGGAGAATCAGTGGAGAATCTCCCGGACGACGATGATCCCTATACGTACAAGGAAGCTATGGAGGATGTTGATAGTCGCCATTGGCAAAAGGCAATACAATCTGAGATTGAATCTATGTTCGATAACAAAGTCTGGTCCCTTGTAGACTTGCCTAAGGGGATAAAACCCATTGGGTGCAAGTGGGTATACAAGAAGAAAAGAGGTATGGATGGAAAGGTGGAAACCTTTAAACCTAGATTGGTAGCTAAAGGGTATACATAGAAAGAAGGTATCGATTACGAGGAAACCTTCTCTCCTGTGGCCATGATTAAATCCAATAGGATACTCTTATCCATTGCAGCATCTTTAGATCTAGAGATTTGGCAAATGGACGTCAAGACAGCTTTCCTTAATGGAAGTCTTGACGAAAGCATCTACATGATGCAACCAGAGGGATTCATTGAAAAGGGCCAAATGGAAAAGGTATGCAAGTTGCAAAAATCCATATATGGATTGAAGCAAGCATCCAGATCCTAGAACATAAGGTTTGATCAAGCTGTCAAAGGTTTTGGATTTATTCAGAATCCTGACGAACCTTGTGTATACAAAAGGGTTAAGGGCGACAAGTTGGTTTTCTTGATTCTTTATGTTGATGATATACTACTCATTGGAAACGATGTAGGTGTATTGACATCAGTAAAAGAATGGTTAGCAAAACAATTTGATATGAAGGACTTAGGAGAAGCAAGTTTTATTCTAGGTATCCAAGTAATAAGGGATAGAAAGAATAAAACAATTGCATTATCCCAAGCTTCATACATAGACAAGATCTTGTCTAGGTTTTCCATGCAGGATTCCAAGAAAGGTATGTTACCTTTCAGACATGGAATCAAGCTTTCTAAGGAACAAGTTCCTAAGAATGAGCATGAAAAGCAATTCATGAGTAGAGTTCCATATGCCTCGGCAGTTGGAAGTCTCATGTATGCAATGCTCTGTACTAGACCAGATATTTGTTTTGCTGTTGGCATAGTTAGCAGGTTTCAATCGAAACCTGGTCCTGATCACTGGACGGCAGTCAAGCATATTTTCAAGTATCTTAAGAGAACGAGAGATAATATGCTTGTATACCCTGGAGGGGATTTGATTCCCGTTGGGTATACAGATTCTGATATCCAATCAGATTCTGACTCCAGAAAATCCACATCAGGGGCTGTGTTTACTATTGGAGGAGGAGCAGTTATATGCAGGAGTATCAAGCAATCTTGTATTGCTGATTCCACCATGGAAGCTGAGTATGTTGCTGCATGCGAGGCTGCCAAAGAGGCTGTTTGGCTCCGCCAATTCTTGATTGACTTAGAAGTGGTTCCTAGTGCGAATAAGCAGATCACTATCTACTGTGACAACAGTGGAGCAGTGGCTAATTCGAAAGAACCAAGAAGTCACAAGAGAGGTAAACACATTGAAAGAAAGTATCATCTTTTAAGGGAGATTGTTCAAAGATGTGACGTGACGATTACCAAAATCGCGTCAGTAGAAAATCTAGCGGATCCCTTCACAAAGGCTCTACCTCATAAGAGTTTCGATGGGCATCTAGAGAACATGGGCTTGAGAGATATGACACATTTGCTATAGTGCAAGTGGGAGATTCTTAGGATTATGCTCAATAGCAAGAGTGTAATGTTGTAATTAACAATCTTTTTCATATTAATAAAGTGATTTCTGGTTTAACAAATCGTATAGCATTTATAGTTTAATATTATAATTGTCAAAGTAAATAATCATAAGGTCTAAAGACTATGAGAAAAGAAGAATTGTTCGTACATATGGATATGTATGTGGTAGACACAATTCTTTAGTTAGTCTTGAATAATGTTCACAACTTAAGTTAAAGGTTGGGCACCTTTATCTTGTTAAAGTTGTAGAATTCTTTTGCTAGCATTTGAGTGGGATCAAATGAGATATGATGAGTCTAAAATCATCGGAGTGTCTTCGAGCAAAAGGATCTAGTGCACTGGGTGCATTGAACTGGATCACAATGAAAAGCTTTATCTAGAACCGTCAATAGATAATAGTCTTTTCATTATCAGGACAATCGGAGAGTCTATCTTAATCCTGAGATAAATAATGGACTTATGGTTGCAAATGATATCATTTGAGTTATCAATGAGTACGATTATAACGCATAGTCTATCCTCGATAGTTTGGTGATATTCATTTGTTAATCGATAAAGGACTTCATTTATAGATATGGACATCGTGGCTCCATTTATTAAATGAGAGTATAATATCATCATATGGATGTTTTGAGGTAATTGGATATTAAATCTCAACGTTGAGTTTTCGATAGTGTCTATTGAAAACATGGCTTCTGGACAAGTCAAAATATCCAAGTTCAAAACGTGGTCATATGAGTAAATATGGTAACTTGGAGAGTTATAGGCGGTCTATGAACTCTTGGCGATTACTGATATTAATCACGAGGATACACTATCTCCAATATAATTGTCTAGGGTATGAATGAGGAACATCTTCCTTTTCTATCTTTATTTAAGAGTTCAGTTTTAGCTCTTTAGTGGAATGAGTTAAAATTAATGGATCGGACCTAAGTGAATCATTTGTTGATTGTGATTAGGTTATGTCTATTGAAGCTTAAATTTAGATGGCCCGCCAAGATCCCAATCCACACGGACTTGCATGGATCACTTGATATATTCTACCGGACCAATTTAAGGGTCCATCTAGAATTGCATTTAATATATTAAGAATATAATTTGCACATTATTTAAGTAATGGGCTGCTCAATTATATTTATATATTGATGAATGACATGTGGGCTTGTTTCTTTTAGTAAGAATGGGTCTGGTTCACATGTGGGCTTTTTATTTAAAGTCCAATGGATTAAATGAAATAAGAAAATAATATATAGCCCATTTATTTTAAGTGGGGCGGCAAAGGTGAATAAATTAACCTAATATATTGTTTTGTTTCATTGTTTAATTAAATAAGAATTAATTAATTTATTAATTAATTGTTTAATTAAGAAACAAATCTTTTCTGATTAGGAAATATGATTCCTAGAAATATACTTTTGGTAGTAGTATACTAAAATTAAAAGACTTGTTTGATAAGAAAATAAATAATTAATTTTATTTATTTAATCAAATAAGGAAGTATTTGAGATAGTCACAAATACACTAAAGAGTTGGATTAGGGTTTGGAATTCTAAGGAAATCTATCTAGGGTTAGGATTTAAGTCAAAAGACAAATCCTACATGGTAAATGATTTTGGCCACAATATATAAATATATATTATATATATAAGGCCGAAAATATATATGTATATAATGCATGCAGTATTAGTGCCGCAAGAAATATTATGCTTGCAAAATATATGTGGGTGCCACAATATATATTTGTGAAGGCGTGCAGCATTAGTAAACTTTAAAGAGGTGTGCAAAATTTATGCACTATATATATTTTAATATATATAGATATTATATATAGGTTGAATTTGGCTAACCCTACTTGTAAGGCTTGAGAGTTTTTCTTTTGCTTAAAAAAAAAAATAGAATCCAACTCTAGTGATTAGTGTGTGTTGATTTCGACTAAAAACATAAAAGAGTGAATAGATTATTCTTTGATGGTACACTAATTGCTTGTTCATCAATAAGCTTGTGTGTACAACATCGATTTAGGTTCACGCGAGTTTAGATCATTAGATTGAGAACTCAAAAGTGACCGGAATAATCTTAGTCTTCTTTTGATTGTTTTGTGACTAACAAAAGAAAAAGAAAAGTTTGTTTGTCCATTCTCAGGTTTGCAATTCAAAGAAAAGGGAGACCACGCTCCTAGGTGATTCACGTTCGTGCTAGGATTGAAGATCTTGAGGATTACCATCGACGTAAGTCAATCGGATCACGCGACAAAAGGTATTCTTCTTTTGTTGATTATATGTATGTTTAATTAATTAAAGGGTTAATGTTCATAAAAAGGAAAAATTTTAAAACTATACTAAAACTATTTTAGTCTCGCTTCCGCTGCGTGTACTACGGTATTTTTCCCTACACAACGCTGTTCAAGAATTTTTTTCGAACCGGTCATCTTCTCAATGAGCTCAATACAACGATCTTAGCTTTGGTTCCTAAAGTTCCAAATCCTTCTAGAATGACGGACTTTATACCGATCTCTTGTTGCAATACTCTCTATAAGATCATCGCAAAGATCATTGCTAATAGGATTAAGATCATCCTTCCTAACATTATAAGCTCTTCGCAATCAGCTTTTGTGGTTGGAAGACAGATTGGTGATAATATCCTTCTTGTCTAAGAGCTTATGAGGAATTACCATAAAAATGATGGCTCTCCCAAGTGTTCTCTGAAGGTGGATTTAATGAAGGCCTTTGATATGGTGGAATGGGACTTCTTGTTAGAGACACTTGATGCTTTTCATGTTCCTTCGAAAGTCATTAACTGGGTTAAGGCGTGCATCACAACTCCTAAGTTCTCTATTTCTATAAATGGTGAGCTTTCTGGTTTCTTTCATAGTAAGAGGGGGCTTCGTTAAGGTGATCCTATGTCTCCCTATCTCTTTGTTATTGCAATGGAGGTTCTCACTAAGTTATTAGCCAAGCACATTCAAGATTCCCCTCACTTTAAATTTCACTGGAAGTGTGACAAGATTAAGCTATCTCACCTTTGTTTTGCGGACGATCTTATTATGCTCTGTCATGGTTCTACTCATTCTGCTACTGTTCTCAAGAAGTCTCTTGATGATTTCTCTTCTCTCTCAGGCCTCAAAGCTAATCTAGCCAAGAGTAATATTTTTATTTCCGGGGTGCATAATGACAGTAGGCAGCAGCTCATCAATATTTTTGGCTATAATGTTGGCTTGCTCCCTATCAGGTATTTGGGGATTCCAATCATTTCTTCAAAGTTAAGTCAACTTGATTGCTCTCCTCTTTTGGTTAAAGTTTTGACTAGATTTTCTTCTTGGATGAATCGTTGTCTTTCATATGCGGGTCGGTTGCAACTTATTATCTCAGTTTTGTCTAGTATTCAAGTCTTTTGGGCTAGTCACCTTTGTCTTCCTTCAAAGGTTCTAAGGAATATTGAGCAGAAGCTTTGCTCCGTTTTGTGGAAAGGTGTTGATGGAAATTATAAAGGGGCGAAAGTTGCTTGGGCTGATATATGTCTTCCTAAAAATGAGGGTGGTCTCGGCATCAAGGATCTCATTTCTTGGAATAAAGCTTTAATGATTCGGCATCTGTGGAATCTAGTGCATGGTTCTAATAACCTCTGGTCTACATGAATTCAAACCCATCAGCTCAAAGATAGGAGTATTTGGGAGGTGAAAGCTCCTCAAACGTGTTCTTGGAATTGGAGAAAGTTCCTTAAGCTTCGTCCCATTGCTCGTCCCTTGATTCAGCATATCATTGGTAATGGTCTCGGCACTTCCTTGTGGTTTGATAATTGGCATCCTGATTGCTCTATTCTTTTAAATTGGAGCTTTAGGGCAATTTACGACTCAGGTCTTCTGAGTAAGGCTAAAGTCAATTCTATTATTCTTGGTGATCAGTGGGTTTGGCCTTGCTCTATGTCGATTGACCTCCTTGAAATCAAGAACCACATGCCTTCTTACAACCCTAATTCTATTTTAGAGGATTGTATTAAGTGGCTTCCTACACCTGATGGTATTTACACGGCAGCTGCTACCATGGCTAGTCTTAAGGCCCCTCATCCTTTGGTTCCTTGGTTTGAGCTTGTGTGGTATTCATATAACATTCCAAGAATGAGCTTCATTCTTTGGTTAGCTATTAGAGAGAGACTTTCAACGTTAGACCGTGTTCATCCTTATACTCCTCATGCTGGTACTCTTTGTGTTCTTTGCTCCGCTTTCCCTGAGACTCATGCCCACCTTTTCTTTGAGTGTGCTTATAGCAAAGAAATATGGTCTCATTTGAAGGATAAGTGTGGCCGACCTTGGAATGGTCAGAGATGGCCTAGTTTTATTGCTTGGGCTTCTCAACATTGGAGGGGGAAATCTCCTTCCATTGTTGTTAAGAAGCTTTGTCTTGCTATGGCGATTTATTCTATTTGGAGAGAAAGGAACAATAGAATTTTTGGGAGCCCTCATAAGACCAGCAAAGTCGTTACCCATTCCATTATTGATACTATTCATAGTAGGCTCTTATCTATCAACTTGAAGGATTGGCCTCATGTTGCTTTAAAGTGGAATATTTCTATTAGTTGATTTGTTTGCCTTGTGTTTTTGTTTGTTTGAGCCCTTGTTTAGCTCTTGCTTCTTGTTTTTGCTCATGTTCGAGTTGGTTTGAGCTTTTGTTTTTGCTCTTGTTTTTCCTGGGGTATGCCCCTTATATTTTGTACATTCTTTCTCTCTTTCTATGATACTATTTATTTACCCAAACAAAAAAAATATATATATATATATTGTAATTGACAATTTTATCATATTAATAAAGTAATTTTTGTTTATTTAACAAAATCTTATAGCATTTATAATTATAATTGTCAAGGTAAATAATCATAAGGTCAAAAGACTATGAGAAAAGAAGAATTGTTCGTACATCTGGATATGTATAAGGTAGACACAATTTTTTAGTTGGTCTTGAATAATGTTCACAACTTAAGTTAAAGGTTGGGCACATTTATCTTGTTAAAGTTGTAGAATTCTTTTACTAGCATTTGAGTGGGATCAAATGTGTTATGATGAGTCTAAAATCATCGGAGGGTCTTCAAGTAAAAGAATCTAGTGCACTGGGTGCATTGAACTGGATCACAATGAATTACTTTATCTAGAATCGTCAGTAGATAAAAGTCTTTTTATTATCATGACAATCGGAGAGTCTATCTTAATCTTGAGAAAAATGATGGACTTATGATTGCAAGTGTTATCATTTGAGCTATCAACGAGTACGATTATATAGCATAGTCTATCCTCGATAGTTTGGTGGTATTTATTTGTTAATCGATAGAGGACTTCATTTATAGATATGGACATCGTGGCTCCATTTATTAAATGAGAGTAGAATATCATCATATAGATATTTTGAGGTTTTGGATATTAAATCTTAACGTTGAGTTTTCAATAGTGACTATTGAAAGATGACTTCTGGATAAGTCATAATATATATCCAAGTTCAAAATGTGGTCATATGAGGAAATATGGTAACTTGGAGAGCTATAGGCGGTCTATGAGCTCTTGGCGATTACGGATATTCTTCACGAAGATTCACCATCTCCTATAAGATTGTCTAGGGTATGAATGAGAATCATTTACTTGTTCTATCTTTATTTAAGAGTGCAATTTTAGTTCTTTAGTGGAATGAACTAAAATTAATATATTGAACCTAAGTGAATCATTTGTTGATTCAGATTGGGTTATGTCTATTGGAGCTTAAATTTAGATAAGTCCGCCAAGATCCCCAATCCACACGGACTTGCATGGATCACTTGATATATTCTACCGGAATAATTATGAGTTCATCTAGAATTGTATTAAGGCATGTGGACTTGTTTCTTTTAGTAAGAATATGTCTGGTTCACATGTGGGCCTTTTAATTAAGGTCCAATGGATTAAATTAAATGAGAAAATAATATATGGGCCATATATAGATATATGGGCGGCAAGGCTTAAATAAAAGTCTAATATATTATTTTATTTCAATATTTGATTAAATGGAAATTAATTAATTGATTAATTATTTATTTATTTAAAAATCAAAATCTTTTTCTGACTAGGAAATATGTTTCTTAGTAGTATACTATTGTGGTAGTATAATAAATATAAAAGACTTTATTTGGTAAGTAGATAAATAAGGGATTTATTTATCTAGTCAAATAAGGAAGTCCTTTATAGTCACAAATACAATAAGGAGTTGGATTAGGGTTTAAAATTCTAAGTAAATCTACCTAGGGTTAGGATTTAAGTCAAAAGACACAAATCCTACATGGTAAAGGATTCTGGCCTCAATATACAGATATATATGAAATATATATGGCAATTAGCCGGAATATAGATAGATATATATATATTTATAAAGTATAAATATATAATATAATGTAAGTTGAATTCGGTGCACTATATATGATAATATGGAAAGTGCATAATTTGGTGGATATATATTATATAGTGGCATGTAGAATTCGTGGCATATATATATTGAGATATATATTATTTATATAGAATATAGATTGAAAAAGATTTCGCATGATATATTTAATATATTGTGCAAGGAAATCGCACTATATATATACATAATATATTCGGCAACTGACACGCCCAAACCGGTTCTACAAATGTCACTAAAAATTAACCTATTCTACCTCGGTTATACTAGATGGACGCGCAAGTCTGGTGACCCTATTGCAAGTGCACAAGTCGTTAGACTAGTGTAGTGAGCAAGTAAGGGTATCGTTCCCACGAGGATTAGCAATGTTTTTACGCCAAAGTAGAAACTCTCTACAATCTCCAAACTAAGCTAATAAAGGTCTAATTAAATTATCTAAATGTTTAACACATTAATTATGCTAAGATTGAAATTGGCTAAGTAACAATTACAACTAATTGATTTAAACTCTAGATTAAAGGTTGCTAGGGGATAGATTCATTCAAGTGTTAACCTAAATACTAATCAATCACTCATTAAATTCAATCACAATTCCTTAACATGCATCTATTCATATGAAATATAAGCATTGAATCTCAACTCTAATCATAATCTAAGGCTAGAAAAGTGATTAGAGGAAATTATTCAAAGTGTTAGTAGAGAATTACAAGTTAGAAATCTCTACAACATAGATGGCATAAGAGGGACATGCAATAAATGGTCTTAAGCATACAAATTCATCAAGTTATTGTGCATTAATGAAGGATTGGTAGTTGCAACTACCACACATACATGAATTGAAAGGCACATGCATAACTTGAGAAGGTGATATCAATGAGATTGATTATATAGCAAGGTTAATACAAGAATTATATCTAATCCCCTAACAAGGAGGATTTAGTTACACATAGAATTGAAGTTGCTAAGAAATACAAACAAAGGAAAC
Source organism: Acer yangbiense (assembly GCA_008009225.1). Taxonomy (NCBI): domain Eukaryota; kingdom Viridiplantae; phylum Streptophyta; class Magnoliopsida; order Sapindales; family Sapindaceae; genus Acer; species Acer yangbiense. The sequence goes on from CM017761.1 coordinate 37,834,386, forward strand.
ATCACCAATTAGATTCTTGTGAAATGGAAATGATCCTCCTTGCAATCTAAGAACAATCTCTTCTAAGGCAACTTGAAGCAATTACAAAAGGGAACCAAAATATGGGTGTTTGGTTCCTAGAAAGTAGCCAAGAAAGCTATCTTGACTTTTCTACAACTATCTAACAAACCTTTCTATTGATTTCTAAAAACTCTCTGTAACCCACTACAAAAACTCTCTATATCCTTCTAACTAAGAATGTCTATCTTCTCCATCTATCTTCTAAGTGTGATCACCCTTGAGAGAATTCATCGACCCCTTTTTTTGTTGTGCATTCCCGGTGATGTCGGCCTCCCAAGGACATTAGGTGGCAAAAAGCCTTCATTTGATTGGCTTTGGGATAAATTTCAATCCACTTACAGGTCGACAATATGCTCAGCGGGTATGTGCGGTGGCTTTGTTCCTGCGGCATGAACCCGCCAGGCTTGCATCTTCAACCTTCGTGGAATTATTCTGTGGGACTTGTCTCTCCGTGAAGCATGCCTTAACTCGCCAGAGTTGCCGCGACTTCATGCAGCGGTTTCTTTCCCACCAGGCAGGAAGCATAAACTCGTCGGCGTGTTTGGATGGTCCTTCCCGCGGCTTCGTGCAGCTGGACATGTCTAGCTGAAAGGTGTTTCTGAACTCACCAGGATTGCTCGAATGACTTCCCGCTGCTTCGTGCGGCGGTTTCTTTCTAGCCAGGCAGAAGGTGAGAACTCGCCAGGCTAAGGTTGCTTGCATTGCGGCTTCAGGCGGCGAGACATGTCCCACTGAGAAGGCTGTATGAACACGTCGGGCCTTGTTCTCCTTCTGTTTTCTGCCTCATTTGCTCTTCTTCATCACTTTGGACCAAATTGCCCTTGAAATACCTAAGTTACCTTAAAGACTTATTTACAATGTTAAACATGATAAATGCTCGGAAAACGGTTACAAAAACCAAGTAAAGGGGCGCTTAAATGTGAACATTTAGAGCGCGATCAAGCCCCCAAACCTGACTTTTGCTTGTCCTCGAGCAAACTATAAATGCTAAACAATTAACTAAAAACAAAATTCCACTATGTACGAAATGTATACAACGCACACTAAAACGTTTCCGAGAGCCAATTTTCAATATGCTAAGAGATGTGATGAGTCAGGAATTAAATATGCGAAAACCTCTAGTTAGATGCTAGCACAATTACATCTCTTGAAAACACGCAACAAGGTGCATCCCACACTCTAAGTACCTAGCTTCAAAAACAAAACACTTGAAAGCAAAAACTCAATTCGCCTTGACTCTATCCTTACCGGATTTTAGTCTGATTTTCACTCAGAGCCTAAGTTGCTCTCAAATAACATATGCAAGTGAGAATATATATGTAAGAATCAAATGTAACGCATACGTAATCAAAATTAACGCACAACTCGTGGAAACTGTTTCATGAATGAATTGATATGCCACAAACGTGGAAAGAGCATGCTTGACTCGAATTCCCTAGTTAGACTTCCTAACAGATCAACTAGGTCTTTTCATGGTTGTAACGGGGTCAATGGGTGATAGAGAAAAAATCACTGGAATTTTGAAGTATTTGATCAACATAGAGATTTCATGTACTTAGCTCAATATCAAAATGTCTCTAAGCGTCTAGGCTAAGATTCCGTTTTATTTTATGCTCATTAATACCTGAAAAGATTTTGTAATGAAATATTTTATTTTATTTTATTTTATTTATTTATTTATTTATTTATTTTGAGTAATAATTTGCACAACTATCTATCATCGCCTGAGTACACGCTATTCACAATATTTTGAGCTATCTTAATACCATGCATATTCCTTGATCAAAATACAGCATCATTCCAAGTGATGTATATGGATATATGTGGTGGTGATGGAAAGAATGGTTTGTGTTTGGCCTCAAAATTGGCAATTGGAGCACACATCACAATATGGACAGTGTTTGGACATTTATAGCTAAGCACACACATGCCTATAATCATTTCCACAAGTCTATCTAACGAAGGAATACAAATCCAACAAGCAGTCCACAATTTTATAGTTCATGGCATTCAATTTATGCAAATGTGATCATATATCAATTGGAAAAGTGTTTACCCTCAAAAGGTGAAAATTTTAGGCTTTGTTCCTTATGGGTAGTCTCCATTATTGGTTAATGCAATCTCACGCTCAGTTCTATTCATTAGGCAAAAGAGAAAGGGACTATTACACCATGTGATATGTCATCTCGGAATGCCATTGTGATAGCCACAATTTAGTAATTAATGCATGCACAATTCCTCAATCAACACATACATCGTAGTATCTTATTTAGACACATATGTTCCTTTGGCTCAATCAGAAGATTTTCGAAATTTTTTGAAAATATTTACAAAATCCAACTAAGGAAAACAATATATACAAGACATTATATACACTATATACATTGGTGAAGTGTTAACGTGCCCACACCCCCAAACCTAAACTTGACATTGTCCCCAATGTTTGCACATGGAAGACAATAAAAGAGTTCGTCGGTTTGGTTGTTTGGCCAACAAACAACTTCCCAACCTATCGCAAAAAGAAACCCATATGTACAAGCATATGACATCATATCCATCCATGCACACTACTTCAAAATATCCTAGTCAACTTGATAGTATCATCCTAGGCACTATCAATCAATCAACCAACAAAAAGTTTCCACACTTAGATCTAAACATGTTACTAACTACGGAAATTCTATGTAAGTAAGCAATATATATATAATAAGGAAACTAAAAATACTGTAAATACAATACAAAAATGCAGAATAATGCTCCACCCATAAAAAATCCATGCAGAGTACCAATCCGCCTAAATGGGAATGTCATCGTCACAAACAGAAATGTCCCCGTCACTGGTGTAAATGGTGCCACTGCTGGTGCTGGTGTTGGTGTTGCTAATGTCACTGCTGCTGTTGGGTTCTAGTGGTGTGAACTGAACTCCTCGAATGGAGTAATGAAAAATAGGCTCAGATGAAGGTGGTTGCCCCACATACGGAACTATGCTTATCGGTGTCTCGGGCTCCTCCATAATGTACTTCGCCAGATGAGTATTCTTCTCCTCGTATCCATCTGGAAGAAGCTCGATGCTCACCACGTACGACCCCACATACTCCGCATGCTCAGGTACCTGCTCATGGAACAACTTCTAATCCACCATCCCCTCCGGATACGTCCCTTTCATCTGGTCTGGTAGACTGCTACCTAACTCCGGTCTCACTAACACTTGCTCTAAAATCTGCTGCTCATCATATAGTAAGTCCATGAAATTGACATTCTACTGATATAGGTCTGGCGGAGCCATGGAACTGAAAAAATAAGTCATCAATGTCAACAAAAGCAAAGGGGTTAGGTATACCTGTCTCTAGAAACGGTGGAAGAGCTGACGTCTCGGCTGTTGCATGTGGCTTCTCATACTGGTGCTTCTAATGACATTCCTGCTCCTCGGATTGCTCGCTCTCGGCCTCGGCTGTAGCAGGTGGCTCCTCGGACGTCTCTGCCTGATATCATGCCAAGTGCGTGACTGCCTTCGTCAAATCCTTCACCTGTCTCGCGAGACGGCGCACAGTCCGTGCCAAACTGGCATTGGAATCCATCAAGTCCTTGTGGGACTGCATCATACCTTGTGCCCAACCCGGCACGTCATCCTCTCTCTTTGACTCTGACTCTGCAGACTCAATATCATCAACTCCGAAATCGGACTCCTCTCGAGCTTGGGCATCTAATCTCTCCTGCTCTCTTCTCGAAATTGACCTACACTAGGCCAACCTTTGCTCCCTCTACTCCCTCACACTGAGGAGGTTCTCTATCCCTGGCTTTCCTTCGGTCGCCTCATTGTAGGCTCTTCTGCCTATGGTCCCCAGGGGTGTCAGAATCCCATCTGATGGCAAGTCTACTCGAAGGCCTGCCTCCCGTGCAAAATGGGTGATCAAGCAAGTAAAGACAAGGCTCAGGTTCGATCTCCTTCCGGATTCTGCTATCCGTCTCACAATGGTATGCCCCATATCAAACTCTAACATGTTCTTCATTTGGTAGAGCATGATGGCTATGTGGCTTTTCAAGCTTGTCTAGTAGTTGCTGGGCACGAGGGAATAACTGAAGTAGATACTCCAAAAGTGCTCCTTGAACCCCAGTTCCCTCTGATAAACCTTGCGGTCTGTGCCTTCCCAGGGAATGTCTTCTTTCCTGGTGAGGGCAATCCCGAACTACCTGTCATAATGCTCGAAAAGGGCATTGGGTGCGTATCCTTCCTCCCACTGAGGGTAGCTCTGAGTGTGAAGGTACTCATTTATCTATGCCACTGTCATGGAGATCGACTTTCTTCGGATCACAACCGGAGCTCCATTCTCGAACTCGTCCGGATCTATAGCAGTGTAAAACTCCTGAACGATCCTTTGGTTGGCCCTTTTTGGATATGAGACATAAGCCTCCCACTTCTTTCGGTGAATCTCGTCGAAGATCACCGTTTGCCCCAATTCATTGAAGTTCACGTCCCTCTTGATGATCAGAGACCGCCTAGTGGTGCTCTCGAGTCTCCCTGAATATCTCGTCCGTTGTCCTCTCTAGGCGACAGACTTCTCCTTTCCCTTTCGGGATGAGCCCCCTTCCTCAATTGTGGAAACTTTCCTCTTCAATGCCATCTGCTTGTTAGAACAAAGGCACACAAAATAACTCCACACGAGTTAGCACAATGTTAGTGACGAAGCATTTCTATACTACATTTACTTATATACATCCTACATCTACTTATATTATGAGTACTATGTGCTTGTGTCCATTTCAATCAATTCATCAAGTTAGGAAAATTAATTCGATCACGTTCAGGTGGAATCGATGCCAATTCAATTCACACATTCTCTACATGCATGCATTATCCTTAAGCATTCTATCCCTTGCATTTTCACATATAATTTGCATCAAGCTCATCACATATAACTTGCATGAAAATGAACAATTAAAAATCAATCTATCCTTCACATGTGCATACACAGTTTGCACACACACACTGACACGCACGATTGCGCATTGTCAACTTCACAAACTTCTCAATCAAACACATTCACAACTTTTATTCTTTAATCATTAATTCATTAGTCCATGCATACCCTTTAACCAAATCCTATCAATGAAAACATCACAAGAATCCAATAGTAGAAAACTCTAAGTGTTGTCACAAATTTTCGGCCAAATCCAAACCCTAACATGGAAAAGTTGCAAAATTGAATCAAAGATGAGGAATATTGGTCGAAATCAATCCTATTATGCATAACTAACACAAATAACAACAATCAATCTCAAATAATTCGATCAACATCAAGAAAATTGCAAGAACCCTAACTGTCACAACCTAGGACGATTTTAGATGATTTTTGCATGAATTCGTGATTAAATGAGATGACTTACCTTTGCCTTGTGTTTTCGAATGGATTGGAGTAGGATTGGGGAAGAAGTTTGGTGATTCAGCGCGGGAAAATTGAAAAAGTTTGAAAAATGGTAAAGGTTGCTCGTGAAAATGACATCCCCTATTTATAGGAAAAGGGTTCTCGCGGGTTTATTCCCGCAGCACGAACTTGTCGAGCCTGATTTTTGGCTCAAAACGCTGCGTTTTACTTGATTTGGGATTGCCGTGAATTCCTTTCTGGTGGGTTTATTCCTATGGCATGAAACCACTGGTGTCTTCTTCCTTCTAGCGGGCTTGTCCTTGTGATTGGAGGGAATAGTCCCGTGGCACAAAACCGTCGAGAATTTCTCCACTTATATCTGGCGATTTCAAACGTTTTGGATGGCGGGAAAAGTCCCGTCGAGATGGATCTTGCCAGAATCCTACACAAGTTACCGCGGGTTCAAACCTTCTGGACAGCTGGACATTTCCCACGGCCTAAACTCACCGGCGTTTTTAGCCTACAATCCCCGCGAGTTCTGATGTTTTAGATGGCGGGAAAAGTCTGGCCAAGATGGATCTCGCCAGAATCCCTCATCTCTGAAACGCGTCTCCGCGGGTTCATTCACTTTGCCCCACGGGACATTTCCAGCGGAATGAACCCGTCGGAGTTGAAAATCCTTCATTTTCAATCCCTTCCAATTTCTTTCTTGATTTCCTAACACATGCACATCATGGCACAACAAACACATAACATACAACACATATTTCCTACGTAGATTAAACTACACGAAATGTTCAACGTATAACGAGGATTTTAAAACCCCCAAAGCTTTCTTTTGTCCACCCGATCACTTAAAGATCTAAATAGAAAACTCGTCGGGTAAACAAAAGCTCGATTAGGGTTTCAATTTTCCAATCATATATCAAAACAATTCAGTTTATTCAAAGCTTAAATATATACAATGGAAAAGACACCAATGTTGTTAAGTGTGTCTTTGATATTCAATTATGCACACTTAAACAACATCACACCATTCACCTCCTCCATGCCCCATTTGGGATGGGTGGCTCAATCACAACATACCCCTTGTCTTTCTTTTTGACCCAAAGGGGTCCCTTCCCACCAAGCCCCTCCAACTTGGATCTTGCAATCCAAATGAACTTGACATTGGCCTTGGGAGTTGGGGTGACATATTTTCTAATCTGCCATCTTTTGTTTGGATAGTTAGGCCTAATGTGGCCTATTCTATGGCAGTAATGACATACGGGAGTGAAAGTAGAAAATGTACCTCCCGATGTAGACTGTGGAGGTTGAATGCGGTTTCTTTTTCTCAGCCTTGGCCTTAGTTTCGGATTCGAAGTAAAAGTTTGGGTCTCCTCGTGTGATACATGCATTGTCTTCCTAGAGGGTGGCTTTACCACGCCTTCGGACTTGACCGGAGTGCCTATCTTTGGCATAGCAATCTCAACTCGAGTTTCCCTACTCTTCACTCTCAAGATTTCTAGGGCCTTGTCCCTAGAATGTATTTCCTCCTCCATGACTTTCATCTTGCCTTCGAATTCCTTGCTCAAAGACTCATTCCTTTCCCCGAATTCATCTTTCACAAGGGAGAAATCATCCTCGATCTTTTCTTGGAGGGCATAGTTTTCTTCTAAGGCCTCATCAAGCTTAGTCGTGAGTTCGAAGTTCCTTTCCACTAGCTCCCTATTCTCTTCCTTGAGTTGAGCAATGGTATCTTCGTAACTTGATGAGTCGTGCTTCAAGAGCGGGGTCTTGTTAGTCACCTCACTGTGAGCGAGTGCTACGCACTCCTCGAAGGTAGAGTGGGGTTCATCATCCTGTTCGGCACTTGCGATGTTAAAGCAAACACTACCCTTCAATGGGTTCTTCATGCTTTCAAACACTTCAAACTCTGCTATTTGACCTAAAACCGTCATGGAGAGCCGTTTCTTGTGGACATCGATTATTGCCTTGGCAGTTGACATAAACGGTCGCCCCAGCAATATCGGTATCTCCCTTGCCTTGGATGAATCACTCTCCATCTCTAAAATAACAAAGTCAGCTGGGATGATCAACTCTCCCACCCTGACCAAAACATCTTCGACCACCCCTGTTGGGTGTCGTACTAAACGATCTGCTAGTATCAATTCCATGGTAGTTGGCTTCAATCCTTCTAATTCTAAGTCTTTAAACAATGCGTAAGGCATTAGATTGATTGAGGCTCCTAGGTCTAACATTGCCTTCTCCTTCTGAGTTTTACCAACGGATATGGTAATGATGAAACTTCCCGGATCCTTCATCTTAGGTGGCAAAGCTGTTTCCATGGCTGCACTTGCTTTCTTAGAGATCACTATTCTCTCTAAAAATTCCTTTTTTCTTGCCTTTGAGTTGAGCTCCTTGAAGAATTTAGCGTATGCGGCCATTTTCTCAATTACCTTAAGTAGGGGAAGGCTCACATTCACCTTTGATAGGATTTCATAAATCTCCCTGAAGGCTTGGTCTAACTTCGATTTCTAAAGCCTTCCTGGGAATGGAATTGGAGGCACATAGGGGTTAAGAGATTTGTGTATCCTTGAAGTGTCCTTGTGACCTATTTCCGGACCTCTGCTTGTCCCTGTTTGGGTATCAAGATCATGCTTACTAGGTACTTCCCTGTCTGTTGAAACATTAACAGGAATATCAAAAAATTTAGGTGGAGTTGGATTTGAAAGTACTTTACCATTCCTGAGTATTGTGGCCGCCTTTTGCTTGCTCTGATTGACTGGGAAGCCTTCCTGGTTCCTTCTTTTGACTCACCTCTGCATATTGACCTATCTGTCTTTCCAGTGTCTTGACCACCCCTTCCATAGAGGTGATCCTTTTGTAAGTAGGATCATTATGGAGATGCTGATTAGGGGGCCAGTACTCATTGTCTCTCTGACCCTGTTGGCGCCACGGTAAGGCTTCTTTCACCTTCTATGGTTGGGTACTCTGTTGTGGTCTGGGTTGGTGTCCTTGAGGTGGATACCAGTTGTTGTTGTTGTTGTTGTTCTACGGAGGCAACTGAGGGTTCAAACAATGGTTGTTTCCATAATTCAGATTCGGATGCCTTGCCCATCCGGGATTGTACGTGTTGGAGAAAGGATCATCCAACTGTCTTGACTGGCGTGGTAGATACACCACTTGTATTTCCTCCTTCCTAGGTGGCACTGGCTCAACCATGGGATACATGTCCATCCCACAGTTTCTCTTAATGAAAACCTGATCGGTTACCATAGGTTGCTTCCCGAACCTACTCATGAGTGTCTCAATGTTTATACTCATATCACTCATTTGGCTTGCCATCTCTGTACTCACTCCTTCTAGATTTCCTCGAGTGTTCCTCTGCTGGGAATTCTATTCAAGCATCTCATACTTGTCAAACAAATACCGTGTCGTCTTCTCTCGTATCGCTCCTCCACACGCGTTATCAACAATCGCTTGTGAAAGCCCCGTCAATCCATCGTAAAACAACTGAACCTGTGATACCAAAGTATACTCGTGGTGCGGGCATTATGCTAAGAGTAACTTGAATCTACCCCATGATTCATGAAACGCATCGCCTTCTCTCTCTTGGAAGTCAGCTATCATGCTTCGTATTTCCTTCGTCTTCCACGAGGGAAAATATTTGCAAAAACCTTCTGCTCTACACCACTCCATGTGGTGAGTGATCCTGCCGGTAATGCCATGAGCCACTTCTTGGCGTCGTTTCTTATACAATACGAAAAACATCGCATGCACAAGTGATCCTCCATCAGATTCCTAAGTGGGAAAGTAGTAACCACATTGTAGTATTCCTTCATGAATTGAAGGCAATCTTCACTTAGGCCTCCACCAAAATGTGGGAGTGTGTTATAGTGCAAGTTTTTCAGCTCGTAATTCCTCTGGGCATCGTCTAATAGTATAGCTGAAGGGTGCGATCCAACGGTAGGTAATGAGAATTCCTTCATCATCCTTTAATCCTATGCTTGCTCTGATCTAGTCGATGAATTGCTAGAAGAGGTTGAACCAATTTCAAGGTTGAACCAATTTCAAGGTCGGATAGTCCTCTGGGATTGTTCGACATGGTCGGTAGCCTAGCCATCCGATCAATATTTTCAACAAAAGGTAGAAGCGCACTCCCTAAAGATCGTCTTCAGTGCATCAATTAATGACAAGTAACCTGAAAGCACACTAAAAGAAACTACCAAAAGGTTAAGTGATCAAAACATAAATTTACTGCAATTGTATGTAGATTACACTAACTAGCATTCTAAAATGGCGTGCTATTCACCGGCAGCGGCACCAAGAATTTTGACGCGCCCAAACCGGTTCTACGAATGTCACTACAAATTAACCTATTCTACCTCGGTTATACTAGAGGGATGCGCGAGTCTGGTGACCCTATTGCAAGTGCACAAGTCGTTAGACTAGTGTAGTGAGCAAGTAAGGGTATCGTTCCCACGAGGATTAGCAATGTTTTTACGCCAAAGTAGAAACTCTCTACAATCTCCAAACTAAGCTAATAAAGGTCTAATTAAATTATCTAAATGTTTAACACATTAATTATGCTAAGATTGAAATTGGCTAAGTAACAGTTACAACTAATTGATTTAAACTCTAGATTAAAGGTTGCTAGGGGATAGATTCATTCAACTGTTAACCTAAATACTAATCAATCACTCATTAAATTCAATCACAATTCCTTAACATGTATCTATTCATATGAAATATAAGCATTGAATCTTAACTCTAATCATAATCTAAGCCTAGAGAAGTGATTAGAGGAAATTATTCAAAGTGTTAGTAGAGAATTACAAGTTAGAAATCTCTACAACATAGATGGCATCAGAGGGACAGGCAATAAATGGTCTTAAGCATACAAATTCATCAAGTTATCGTGCATTAATGAAGGATTGGTAGTTGCAACTACCACACATACATGAATTGAAAGGCATATGAATAACTTGAGAAGGTGATATCAATGAGATTGATTATATAGCAAGGTTAATACAAGAATTATATCTAATCCCCTAACAAGGAGGATTTAGTTACACATAGAATTGAAGTTGCTAAGAAATACAAACAAAGGAAACATCACCAATTAGATTCTTGTGAAATGGAAATGATCCTCCTTGCAATCTAAGAACAATCTCTTCTAAGGCAACTTGAAGAAATTACAAAAGGGAACCAAAATATGGGTGTTTGGTTGCCTAGAAAGTAGCCAAGAAAGCTATCTTGACTTTTCTACAACTATCTAACAAACCTCTCTATTGATTTCCAAAAACTCTCTGTAACCCACTACAAAAACTCTCTCTATATCCCTCTAACTAAGAATGTCTATCTTTTCCATCTATCTTCTAAGTGATGAGAATCAAGAAGCTTCACCAACAGATCCATTTCATGTTCCAGTTGGGCCAATTATAAGGGGCAAGAGGATCAAAGAAGCATTTAATGGGGGCTGATTCTGAGTTGCTGAAGTCCAAGTTCAGTCCACATGAAGACCAAATCCGGTCTGAACTTCGTGGGCCTCTACAGAGAACATCTGAAGTCGGATTATCTATTATAATATGTTTTCGGAAAGCCCAAGACGAGCCCTACAGATATTATGAAGACTCCGTCATCCGTAACAGATCACAACAGGTCCAAATTCGGCCATCTAGTTTGTTGTGCGAAGACTTGAGCTGAGGAGTCTGAATTTCAGCTTTATCCTTTTTAGTTTCCAAAGAATAATGAGTTGATTTGTTTCCCAAATTAAAAGGCTGATTTGTTTCAAAATTTATCCTTCCAAATAGGGAGCAAGTCAACTAATTGCATGTTTTAATTTTAATTTCTTTCCTGATTGTAAGGCATTAATTGCCCATTTATTTTCCTGATTGTAAGGCATTAATTGCCAAATATTTATTTTCAGAGAACATTTTCTCTTTGGTTCTTCATTGAACTATGAACTTATCAAGGTTCTACCTTGTGGCGTTCAAACATGACTTATCAATCGAGTATTCCATCCTTGATTGTGGCATCCTCCTTTATACCAAGGTTCACTTCTCGATATAGGTGTTGGGTCGCGGTTTCCATCCGAACCAGAGGTTAGAACGATCTTAGGCATCAATCTTGATACAATCGACGAGGTTCGTATCACTAAGTGTGATCCCCCTTGAGAGAATTCATCGACCCCTTCTTTTGTTGTGCATTCCCGGTGATGTCAGCCTCCCAAGGACATTAAGTGGCAAAAAGCCTTCATTTGATTGGCTTTAGGATGAATTTCAATCTACTTGCAGCTCGACAGTGTGCTCGGCGGGTATGTGCAGCGGATTTGTTCCCACGGCATGAACCCGCCAGGCTTGCATCTTTAACCTTCGCGGAATTATTCCGCGGGACTTGTCTCTTCGTGAAACATGCCTAAACTCATCAGAGTTACTGCGGCTTTATGCGGCGGTTTCTTTCCCAAAAGACAGGAAGCATAAACTCACCGGCGTGTTTGGATGGTCCTTCCCGCAGCTTTGTGTAGTTGGACATGTCCAGCTGAAAGGTGTGTTTGAACTTGCTAGGATTGCTCGAGTGACTTCCTGCTGCTTCGTGCGACGGCTTCTTTCCAACCAGGCAGAAGGTGAGAACTTGCCAGGCTGAGGTTGCTTGCACTACAGCTTCAGGCGGCGAGACATGTCTCGCTGAGAAGGCTGTATGAACCCACCGGGCCTTGTTCTCCTTCTGTTTTCTGCCTCATTTGCTCTTCTTCATCACCGTGGACCAAATTGCCCTTGAAATGCATAAGTTACCTGAAAAGACTTATTTACAATGTTAAACACAATAAATGCTCGGAAAACGGTTACAAAAACCAAGTAAAGGGGTGTTAAATGTGAATATTTAGAGTGCGATCAGCAACCCTAATAATTTTTTAGAGTTATTTTTCTTTAACTTGAAAAATAGAATCCAACTCTTAGACTAGTGTGAGAATTCGGCCAAGAGGAAAAGAGATAAAAGTTTATTCTTATTTTCGATAGTGCACTAGTAACTTTTATATTAAAAGGTTTTGTGCACAATTTCGAATAAGGTTCACGCAAGTTTCGATCTAACGATTGTGGATTCAAAAGTGACCAGAACATTCTTCGTAGTCTCTTGGAATTTATTGTGACTAACGAAAAAGAAAAAGTTTTGTTATCCATCCTCAGTTACACAATTCAAAGAGAAGGGAGACCACGCTCCTAGGTGATTCACGTTCGTGAATGGATTGGAAGATCTTACGGATTACCATCGACACAACGTCAATCGGATCACGCGACAAAGGTACGATATCTTTTATTATATGTTAATTAATTAAAGGGTTAAGGTTCAAATTATGAAAAAATTTTAAACTATACTAAAACCAATTTTAGTCTCGCTTCCGCTGCATGCACTTGTTTTTTCCCTACACTAGGTTGTAAACGTTATCACAATTAGTGGATTTGAGGTTTGTGTGTGGTGCACATAACAGCCCGTGGTTTTTCCTTGTTGAAGGTTTCCACGTAATAATCAAGGTGTCTATATCCAGATGAAGCACAATGGGTGCTAAACGAGTTACACGCAGGGGACTGCGGCAACCATGTTTCAGGTGAGACCTTGGTTTACCAAGTTCTTAGAATGGCCTATTTATAGCCTACTCTACATCAAGATGCGAAACAGTTTGCACGATCATGTGAGCCTTGTCAAAAGACAGCAAATCTCCACCACCTACCTCCGGAAAGGTTCGCATCAATCAACACACCTTATCTCTTTGCTATCTGGGGGCTAGACCGTATCGGGCCACTTCCTACTGCTCATAGTCAAGCCAAGCTTGTTGTAGTGGCAATAGACTACTTTACCCGGTGGGTGGAAGCAAAGTCCCTTACCTAGATAACTGAGGCAAACATCACGAGCTTTGTTAAGGAAAGCATTATCTGCCGATTCGGTACCCCTATGGCCATAATAACTGATATAGGTAAACAATTTGACTATGCCAAATTCAGGGAATTATGTGAAGAGCGGGGTATCAACCTCCATTTTGCATCAGTTGCCCATCCTCAGACAAATGGATTGGTGGGAACTACCAATAAGACCATCAAAAAGCTCCTGAAGAAGAAGCTTCAACAGAAGAAAGGGAAGTGGGTTGAAGAACTCCCAAATGTGTTATATGCATATAGGACTACCAAGAAGACTGCAATTGAGGAAATCCCCTACTTACTGGCTTTTGGAACAGAAGCAGTCTTACCCATTGAATATAGGCTAACATCTTCCAAGGTCCAACATTTTGAACCAGAAGACAATGAAACAAAGTTGAGAGCCAGTCTAGACCTACTCGAGGAGAAGCAGGATAGGGCTACAGAGCGAGTAGCAGCCTACTCGAGCAAGAAAGCCCGATGTTTCAATGGAAGGGTGAAGACTCGGAACTTTAAAGAAGGGGACTTGGTCCTCAGTAAGGTAATCCAGACTACCCGGAAGAGGTCTGACAGGGTACTACCTCCAAACTCAGAAGGTCCCTACCTAATAAAAATGGTGGTTCAAAGAGGGGCTTACAAACTGGAAGATATAGATGGATACCCGGTAGACCACACCTGGAATGCTGATCACCTCAAAAGGTTTTACCCTTAGAATTTGAAGAAAAATTTATTTCGGTTGGTATATCTTTAAATGTGTACCCCGAATTTACTTTGTATCACTTGAGAAATTCAATAAAAGTCAAATTTTTCTCCTATATGATTCTCCTGAGTTCGCCTTGTAAATTTCGCCATAACTGATCGCCTTAAGACCAGGAAAAGCCACATGGCACTCCAGCTGCCTTGGTCGGGGTATACCCTCCTCCAAGAAGGATCTGGTGCATAAATGCCTAAGCGACATAGTCGCCTGCCAGACTAAGTATTCGGATTCATCCCACTGCATCCTCAAGACCTGAAGAGCCTATACAGACCTCCTGAAGCCTCAGACGGGGAGTACCCCTCTCTAGGAAAACCTGGTCCTAAAGTGGCTTTGGCTGCCTACCTGGACAGATCGCCAAAGGATTAGGATACCTTATCAAGATACCTGGTACCTTACCTCGCTATACATACATATGAAAACCTGGTGCTAAAATGGCCTTGGTTGCCTACCTGGACAGATTGCCTAAGAATCAGGTTACTACCTGGTACCTGACTATGCCATATATACATATAACGATTCTGGTGATTAAAGTAGCCTTGGTTGCCTACTAGGATTGGATCAAAACCAGGATCCCCTATGCAGAAAGTATCAAGTATGTCAGTTTTATAGTGTCCTGATTAGAATATCCAAGCAACCTTGGCCTCCTACTGGGATCGATTTGTTCTTACCAAGATCAATCAATATTTGGTCAAAATTATTTGCAAAAATTTTAGTAAATCTTACAAGGGGACTATCGTCCAAAAGTTTCTAGAGATGGTAGAAGTCTGGATTCCTCCAAGGCCAGACAAGTAAATACCAAGGTATAAAGTGTGGAAAACATCCCAAGTAAGTTTCATTTGGGTTATAGGCAAGCATGCAAGTTTCTATTTTATTTACCCAAAAAAAAAAAAAAAGCATGCAAGTATCAGATCCTACCAGGGTATATTGTGTACAAGTAAAACAGTATAGTTGCAAAAAAAAAAAGGCTTTCCATTGATCAATCAGGGTGCCCAACCCCCATTTCCGGGGTACAAAAAGTTATATGAATATAAGAAAACAAAGTAACAGATCATGCTCCATCATGCTTCTCCCTTGCTTCCTCCTCCTGCCTTGCTGCATCCCCCTCCCCAACTACCTTAGCTCCTGCATCAGCCTGGACCTCTCTAGCTCCTGGTACCCCGGGTTCGGTAGGAGCCTCCACCTATTTTGCAGATTTGTTTGCAGGCTTAGCGTGATCCGCTGCATCCTTTCCTTGATCACCTTATAGCAAACTTTCTTTTTCGTTTCCAGACATTCTTTTTGGCTTTTAGGCACTCTTTTTGGCAAGCAAACTTTATTTTTGGCTTTTTGGCGTTCTTTTTGGCATGCAAACATTCTTTTTGTAATGCGGGCATGCCATTTTGAATGCAAAAGTGCTTTTTAGTTCTCGAGCGTGCTTTTTAGTTCCAGACGTTCTTTTTGGCTTTTGGGCGCTCTTTTTGGCAAGCAATCTTTGTTTTTGGCTTTTGGGTGTTCTTTTTGGAATGCTAACTTTCTTTTTGTTATGCAGGCATGCTTTTTTTTAATGTGAGAGTGGTTTTTAGCTCTCGAGTATGCTTTTTAGTTTCCAAATGTTCTTTTTGGCTTTCGGGCATTCTTTTTGGCAATCAAACTTTCTTTTTAGGTTTCGGGCTTTCTTTTTGGCAAGAAAACTTTCTTTTTGTTATGCGGACATGCTTTTTTGAACGCGATAGTGCTTTTTAGTTCTCAAGCGTGCTTTTTAGTTTCCAGACATTCTTTTTGGCTTTCGGGCATTCTTTTTGACTAGCAAACTTTCGTTTTGGCTTTTGGGTGTTCATTTTGGAATGCAAACTTTATTTTTGTTATACGGGCATGCTTTTTTGAATGCGAGAGTGGTTTTTAGCTCTCGAGTATGCTTTTTAGTTTCCAAACCTTCTTTTTGGCTTTCGGGCATTCTTTTTAGCAAGCAAACATTCTTTTTAGCTTTCGGGCGTTCTTTTTTGCAAGCAAATTTTCTTTTTGGCATGCGGGCATGCTTTTTTGAACGTGAGAGTGCTTTTTAGTTCTCGAGCGTGCTTTTCAATTTCCAGACGTTATTTTTGGCTTTCAGACGTTCTTTTTTTGCTAGCAAATTTTCTTTTTGGCTTCTGGGCGTTCTTTTTGGCATGCAAACATTTTTTGTGGAATCCGGGCTTGCATTTTTGAATGCGAGAGTGGTTTTTAGTTCTCGAGTGTGCTTTTTAGTTTCCAGATGTTCTTTTTGGCTTTCGGGCACTCTTTTTGGCAAGTAAACTTTCTTTTTAGATTTTTGGCGTTCTTTTTGGCAAGCAAACTTTCTTTTTGGCATGCAAGCATGCTTTTTTGAACGCGAGATTGCTTTTTAGATCTCGAGCGTGCTTTTTAGTATCCAGACTTTCTTTTTGGCTTTTGGGCATTCTTTTTTGAATGCAAACTTTCTTTTTGTTATGCGGGCATGCTTTTTTGAATGCGAGAGTGGTTTTTAGCTCTTGAGTATGCTTTTTTGTTTCCAAACGTTCTTTTTGGCTTTCAGGCATTCTTTTTGGCAAGCAAACTATCTTTTTAGCTTTCGGGCATTCTTTTTGGCAAGCAAACTTTCTTTTTGTTATTCAGGCATGCTTTTTTGAACGTGAGAGTGCTTTTTAGTTCTCGAGCGTGTTTTTTAGTTTCCAGACGTTCTTTTTGACTTTTGGGCGTTCTTTTTGGCATGCATATATACTTATTGGAATACGGGCATGCGTTTTTGAACACGAGAGTGGTTTTTAGCTTTAGAGCGTGCTTTTTAGTTTCTTGACGTTCTTTTTGGCTTTCGGGCGCTCTTTTTGGCAAGCAAACTTTCTTTTGGCTTTTGGGTGTTCTTTTTGGCATGCAAACTTTCTTTTTGGCTTGCGGGCATGCTTTTTTGAACGCGAGAGTGCTTTTTAGTTCTCGAGCGTGCTTTTTAGTTTCTAGACGTTCTTTTTGGCTAACAAACTTTCTTGTTTGCTTTTAGGTGTTCTTTTTGGAATGCTAACTTTCTTTTTGTGATGCGGGCATGCTTTTTTTTATTGCGAGAGTGGTTTTTAGCTCTTGAGTATGCTTTTTAGTTTCCAAACGTTCTTTTTGTCTTTCGGGCATTCTTTTTGGCAAGCAAACTTTCTTTTATGTTATGCAGGCATGTTTTTTTTTAACGTGATAGTGCTTTTTAGTTCTCGAGCATGCTTTTTAGTATCCAGACGTTCTTTTGGCTTTCGGGCATTCTTTTTGGCTAGCAAACTTTCTTTTTGGCTTTTGGGCGTTCATTTTGGAAAGCAAACTTTCTTTTTGTTATGCGAGCATGCTTTACTGAGAGCGAGAGTGGTTTTTAGCTCTCGAGTATGCTTTTTAGTTTCTAAACGTTTTTTTTGGTTTTCGGGCATTCGTTTTGGCAAGCAAACTTTCTATTTAGCTTTCGTGTGTTCTTTTGGCCAAGCAAACTTTCTTTTTGGCTTTCGAGTGTTCTTTTTGGAAAGAAAACTTTCTTTTTAGCTTTCGGGCATTCGTTTTGGCAAGAAAACATTTTTTTTGGCATGCGGGCATGCGTTTTTGAACGCGATAGTGCTTTTTAGTACTCGAGCGTGCTTTTTAGTTTCCAGACGTTCTTTTTGGCTTTCAGGCATTCTTTTTGGCTAGCAAACTTTCGTTTTGGCTTTTGGGCGTTCATTTTGGAATGCAAACTTTCTTTTTGTTATGCAGGCATGCTTTTTTGAGTGCGAGAGTGGTTTTTAGCTCTCGAGTATGCTTTTTAGTTTCCAAACATTTTTTTCTGCTTTCGGGCTTTTTTTTTTTAGCAAGCAAACTTTCTTTGTAGCTTTCGGGCGTTCTTTTTGGCAAGCAAACTTTATTTTTGTTATGCGGGCATGCTTTTTTGAATGCGAGAGTGCTTTTTAGTTTCCAGACGTACTTTTTGGCTTTCGGGCTTTCTTTTTGGCAAGCAAACTGTCTTTTTGGCTTTTGGGCGTTCTTTTTGGCATGCAAACATACTTTTTGGAATGCGGGCATGCCTTTTTGAACGAGAGAGTGGTTTTTAGCTCTCGAGTATGCTTTTTAGTTTCCACACGTTCTTTTTGGCTTTCAGGCATTCTTTTTGGCAAGCAAACATTCTTTTTAGCTTTCAGGCGTTCTTTTTGGCAAGCAAACCTTCTTTTTGTTATGTGGGCATGCTTTTTTGAACGCGAGAGTGCTTTTTAGCTATCGAGCGTGCTTTTTAGTTTCCAGATGTTCTTTTTGGCTTTCGGGTGTTCTTTTTGTGTAGCAAACTTTATTTTTGGCTTTTGGGCATTCTTTTTGGAATGCAAACTTTCTTCTTGTTATGCGGGCATGCTTTTTTGAATGCGAGAGGGGTTTTTGGCTCTCAAGTATGCTTTTTAGATTTCAAACGTTCTTTTTGGCTTTCGGGCATTCTTTTTGGCAAGCAAACTTCCTTTTTAGCTTTTGGGCGTTCTTCTTGGCAAGCAAACTTTCTTTTTGTTATGCGGGCATGCTTTTTTGAATGCAAGAGTGGTTTTTAGCTGTCGAGTATGCTTTTTAGTTTGCAAACCTTCTTTTTGGCTTTAGGGCATTCTTTGTGGCAAGTAAACTTTTTTTTTAGTTTTCAGGCATTTTTTTTGGCAAGTAAACTTTCTTTTTGTTATGCGGGAATGCGTTTCTGAACGCTAGAGTGCTTTTTGGTTCTGGAGCGTTATTTTTAGTTTCCAGACATTCTTTTTGGCTTTCAGGCATTCTTTTTGGCTAACAAACTTTCTTGTTGGCTTTTGGGCGGTCTTTTTGGCATGCAAACATTCTTTTTGGAATGCGGGCATGCCTTTTTGAACGTGAGATTGGTTTTTAGCTCTCGAGCGTGCTTTTTAGTTTCCAGACGTTCTTTTTGGCTTTCGGGCGCTCTTTTTGGCAAGCAAATTTTCTTTTTGGCTTTTTGGCGTTCTTTTTGGCATGCAAACATTCTTTTTTTAATGCAGGCATGCCTTTTTGAATGCGAGAATGCTTTTTAGTTCTCGTGCGTGCTTTTTAGTTGCAGACGTTCTTTTTGCCTTGTGGGCGCTCTTTTTGGCAAGCAAACTTTCTTTTTGGCTTTTGTGCGTTTTGGGCATTCTTTTTGGAATGCAAACTTTCTTTTTATTATGCGGGCAGGCATTTTTGAATGCGAGAGTGGTTTTTTTAGCTCTCAAGTATGCTTTTTAGTTTCCAAACGTTCTTTTTGGCTTTCGGGCATTCTTTTTGGCAAGCAAACTTTCTTTTCGGCATGTGGGCATGCTTTTTTGAACGCGAGAGTGTTTTTTTTGTTCTCGAGCATGCTTTTTAGTTTCCAAACGATCTTTTTGGCATTCAGGCATTCTTTTTGGCAAGCAAACTTTCTTTTTGTTAAGCGAGCATGCTTTTTTGAACGTGAGAGTGCTTTTTAATTATCGAGTGTGCTTTTTAGTTTCCAGATGTTCTTTTTGGCTTTTGGGCATTCTTTTTGGGTAGCAAACTTTCTTTATGGCTTTTGGGCGTTGTTTTTGGAATGCAAACTTTCTTTTTGTTATGCGGGAATGCTTTTTTGAATGCGAGAGGGGTTTTTGGCTCTCGAGTATGCTTTTTAGTTTCCAAACGTTCTTTTTAGCTTTCGGGCATTCTTTTTGGCACGCAAACTTTCTTTTTAGCTTTCGGGCGTTCTTTTTGGCAAGCAAACTTTCTTTTAGGCATGCGGGCAAGCTTTTTTGAACGCGAGATTGCTTCTTTGTTCTCGAGCGAGCTTTTTAGTTTCCAAACGTTCTTTTTGGCATTCGGGCGTTCTTTTTGGCTAGCAAACTATCTATTTGGCTTTTGTGCCTTCTTTTTGGAATGCAAACTTTCTTTTTGTTATGCAGGCATTCTTTTTTGAATGCGAGAGTGGTTTTTAGCTCTCGTGTATGCTTTTTAGTTTCCAAACGTTCTTTTTGGCTTTCTGGCATTCTTTTTGTCAAGCAAACTTTCTTTTTATCTTTCGGGCGTTCTTTTTGGCATGTGGGCATGCTTTTTTGAACGTGAGAATGCTTTTTAGTTTACAAACGTTCTTTTTAGCTTTCGGGCGTTCTTTTTGGCTGGCAAACTTTCTTTTTGACTTTTGGGAGTTCTTTTTGGCATGCAAACATTCTTTTTGGAATGCGGGCATGCCTTTTTGAACGCGAGAGTAGTTTTTAGCTCTCGAGCGTGCTTTTTAGTTTCCAAACATTCTTTTGGCTTTTGGGCGCTCTTTTTGGCAGTTAAACTTTCTTTTTGGCTTTTTGGCGTTTTTTTTGGCATGCAAACATTCTTTTTGTAAAGCGGGCATGCCTTTTTGAATGCGAGAGTGCTTTTTAGTTCTCGTGCGTGCTTTTTTGTTTCAAACGTTCTTTTTGCCTTTCGGGCGCTCTTTTTGGCAATCAAACTTTCTTTTTGGAATGCAAACTTTCTTTTTGTTATGCGGGCAAGCTTTTTTGAATGCAAGAGTAGTTTTTAGGTCTCGAGTATGCTTTTAAGTTTTCAAACGCTCATTTTGGATTTCAGGCATTCTTTTTGGCAAGCAAACTTTCTTTTTAGCTTTTGGGCGTTCTTTTTGGCAAGCAAACTTTCTTTTTGTTATGTAGGCACGCTTTTTTGAATGCGAGAGTGCTTTTTAGTTTTTAGACGTTCTTTTAGGCTTTCGGGCGTTCTTTTTGGCTAGCAAACCTTCTTTTTGGCTTTTGGGCTTTCTTTTTGGAATGCAAACTTTCTTTTTGTTATGCGAGCATGCTTTTTTGAATGCGAGAGTGGTTTTTAGCTCTTGAGTATGCTTTTTAGTTTCCAAACGTTCCTTTTGGCTTTCGGGCATTCTTTTTAGCAAACAAACTTTCTTTTTAGCTTTCGGGAGTTATTTTTGGCAAGCAAACTTTCTTTTTGGCATGCGGGCATGTTTTTTTGAACGTGAGAGTGCTTTTTAGTTTCCAGACGTTCTTTTTGACTTTCGGGCGTTCTTTTTGGCTGGCAAACTTTCTTTTTGGCTTTTAGGCGTTCTTTTTGGCATGCAAACAATCTTTTTGGAATGCGGGCATGCCTTTTGAATCCGAGAGTAGTTTTTAGCTCTCGAGCGTGCTTTTTAGTTTCTAGACATTCTTTTTGGCTTTCAGGCTCTCTTTTTGGCTTGCAAACTTTCTTTTTGGCTTTTTGGCGTTCTTTTTGGCATGCAAACATTCTTTTTGTAATGCGGGCATGCCTTTTTGAATGCGAGAGTGCTTTTTAGTTCTCGTGCGTGCTTTTTAGTTCCAGAAGTTATTTTTGGCTTTCGGGCGCTCTTTTTGGCAAGCAAACTTTCTTTTTGGCTTTTGGGCGTTCTTTTTGGAATGCAAACTTTCTTTTTGTTATGCGGGCAAGCTTTTTTGAATGCTAGAGTAGTTTTTAGGTCTTGAGTATGCTTTTTAGTTTCCAAATGCTTTTTTTGGCTTTCGGGCATTCTTTTGGAAAGCAAACTTTCTTTTTAGCTTTCAGACGTTCTTTTTGGCAAGGAAACTTTCTTTTTGTTATGCAGGCGTGCTTTTTTGAACGCCAGAGTGCTTTTTAGTTCTCGAGTGTCATTTGTAGTTTCCAGATGTTCTTTTTGGCTTTCGGGCGTTCTTTTTGGTTAGTAAACCTTCTGTTTTGCTTTTGGGCTTTATTTTTGGAATGCAAACTTTCTTTTTGTTATGTGGGGCATGCTTTTTTGAATGCAAGAGTGGTTTTTAGCTCTCGAGTATGCTTTTTAGTTTCCAAACATTCTTTTTGGCTTTCGGGCATTCTATTTGGCAAGCGAACTTTCTTTTTAGCTTTCGGGCGTTCGTTTTGGCAAGCAAACTTTTTTTTTTGTTATGCGAGCCTGCTTCTTTGAACGCGAGAGTGCTTTGTAGTTATCGAGCGTGCTTTTTATTGTGCAGATGCTCTTTTTTGCTTTCGGGCGTTCTTTTTGGGCAGCAAACTTTCTTTTTGGCTTTTGGGCATTCTATTTGGAATGTAAACTTTCTTTTTGTTATGCGGGCATGCTTTTTTGAATGCGAGAGGGGTTTTTGGCTCTCGAGTATACTTTTTAGTTTCCAAACGTTCTTTTTGGCAAGCAAACTTTTTTTTTATCTTTTGGGCGTTCTTTTTGGCAAGTAAACTTTCTTTGTAGCATGCGAGCATGCTTTTTTGAACTTGAGAGTGCTTTTTTGTTCTCGAGCGTGCTTTTTAATTTCCAAACGTTCTTTTTGGCTTTCGAGCATTCTTTTTGGCAAGCAAACTTTCTTTTTAGCTTTCGGGCATTCTTTTTGGCAAGCAAACTTTCTTTTTGTTATGCGGGCATGATTTTATGAATGCGAGAGTGCTTTTTAATTATCGAGCGTGCTTTTTAGTTTCCAGACGTTCTTTTTGGCTTTTGGGCGTTCGTTTTGGAATGCAAAATTTATTTTTGTTTTGTGGGCATGTTTTTTTGAGTGCGAGGGGTTTTTGGCTCTCGAGTATGCTTTTTAGTTTCCAAACGTTCTTTTTGGCTTTCAGGCATTCTTTTTGGCAAGTAAACTTTCTTTTTAGCTTTCGGGGATTCTTTTTGGCAAGAAAAGTTTCTTTTTGTTATGCAGGCGTGCTTTTTTGAACGTGAGAGTGCTTTTTAGTTCTTGGGCGTCATTTTTAGTTTCCATACGTTATTTTTGGCTTTCGAGCGTTCTTTTTGGCTAGCAAACCATCTTTTTGGCTTTTGGGCTTTCTTTTTAGAATGCAAACTTTCTTTTTGTTATGCGGGCATAGTGGTTTTTAGCTCTCGAGTATGCTTTTTAGTTTTGAAACGTTCTTTATGGCTTTCGGGCATTCTTTTTTGCAAGCAAACTTCCTTTTTAGCTTTCCGCTGGTTTTTTGGCAAGCAAACTTTCTTTTTGTTATACGGTCATGTTTTTTTGAACGCGAGAGTGCTTTTTAGTTCTCAAGCGTGCTTTTTAGTTTCTAGACGTTCTTTTTGGCTTACGGGCATTCGTTTTGGCAAGCAAACTTTATTTTTGGCTTTTAGGCGTTCTTTTTGGCATGCAAACATTCATTTTGGAATGTGGGCATGTATTTTTGAACGCGAGAGTGTTTTTTAGCTCTCGAGCGTGCTTTTTAGTTTCCAGACATTCTTTTAGGCTTTTGGGCGCTCTTTTTGGCATGCAAACTTTCTTTTTTGCATGCGGGCATACTTTTTTTAATACGAGAGTGCTTTTTAGTTCTCGAGCGTGCTTTTTAGTTCCATACGTTCTTTTTGGCTTTTAGGCATTCTTTTTTGCTAGCAAACTTTCTTTTTGGCTTTCGGGGCATTCTTTTTGGAATGCAAACTTTCTTTTTGTTATGCGAGCATGCTTTTTTGAATGCGAGAGTGGTTTTCAACTCTCATGTATGCATTTTAGTTTCCAAACGTTCTTTTTGGCTTTCGGGCATTCTTTTTTGCAGGCAAACTTTCTTTTAAGCTTTCTGGCGTTCTTTTTGGCAAACAAACTTTCTTTTTGTTATGCGGGCATGCGTTTTTGAACTCGAGCGTGCTTTTTAGTTTCCAGATGTTCTTTTCAGCTTTCGGGCGTTCTATTTGGCTAGCAAACTTTCTTTTTGGCTTTTGGGCGTTCTTTTTTTAATGTTAACTTTCTTTTTGTTATGCGGGTATGCTGTTTTGAATTTGAGAGTGGTTTTTAGCTCTCAAGTATGCTTTTTAGTTTCCAAACGTTCTTTTTGGCTTTCAGGCATTCTTTTTGGCAAGCAAACTTTCTTTTTATCTTTCGGGTGTTGTTTTTGGCAAGCAAACTTTCTTTTTGTTATGCGGGCATGCTGTTTTGAATTCGAGAGTGGTTTTTAGCTCTCAAGTATGCTTTTTAGTTTCCAAACGTTCTTTTTGGCTTTCAGGCATTCTTTTTAGCAAGCAAACTTTCTTTTTATCTTTCGGGTGTTCTTTTTGGCAAGCAAACTTTCTTTTTGTTATGCGGGCATGCTTTTTTGAACGTGATAGTGCTTTTTAGTTCTCGAGCGTTCTTTTTAATTTCTAGATGTTCTTTTTGGCTTACGGGCATTCGTTTTGGCAAGCAAACTTTATTTTTGGCTTTTGGACGTTCTTTTTTGCATGCAAACATTCTTTTTGGAATGCGGGCATGCATTTTTGAACGTGAGAGTGGTTTTTAGCTCTCGAGTGTGCTTTTTAGTTTCCAGACATTCTTTTAGACTTTTGGGCGCTGTTTTTGGCAAGCAAAATTTTATTTTGGCTTTTGGGCGTTCTTTTTGGTATGCAAACTTTCTTTTTGGCATGCGGGCATGCTTTTTTGAATACGAGAGTGCTTTTTAGTTCCAGACCTTCTTTTTGGCTTCCAGGTATTCTTTTTGGCTAGCAAACTTTCTTTTGGCTTCCATACATTCTTTTTGGAATGCAAACTTTCTTTTTGTTATGCAGGCATGCTTTTTTCAATGCGAGAGTGGTTTTCAGCTATCATGTATGCTTTTTAGTTTCCAACGTTCTTTTTGGCATTCGTGCATTCTTTTTAGCAAGCAAACTTTCTTTTAAGCTTTCAGGCGTTCTTTTTGGCATGCAAACTTTCTTTTTGCTATGCGGGCATGTGTTTTTGAACATGAGAGTGCTTTTTAATTCTCGAGTGTGCTTTTTTGTTTCTAGATGTTCTTTTCGGCTTTCGGGCGTTATTTTTTGCTAGCAAATTTTCTTTTTGGCTTTTGGGCGTCCTTTTTTTAATGCAAACTTTCTTTTTGTTATATGGGCATGCTGATTTGAATGCGAGAGTGGTTTTTAGCTCTCGAGTATGCTTTTTAGTTTTCAAACGTTCTTTTTGGCTTTCAAGCATTCTTTTTGGCAAGCAAACTTTATTTTTATCGATCAGGCGTTCTTTTTGGCAAGCAAACTTTCTTTTTGGCATGCAGGAATGTGTTTCTAAACGCGAGAGTGCTTTTTAGTCCTCGAGCATGCTTTTTAGTTCCAGACGTTTTTTGGCTTTCGGGCGTTCTTTTTGGCTAGTAAACTTTCTTTTTGTTATGCGGGTTTTCAGCTCTGAAGTATGCTAAGTTTCCAAACGTTCTTTTTGGCTTTTGGGCATTCTTTTTGGCAAGCAAATTTTCTTTTTAGCTTTCGGGCGTTCTTTTTGGCATGCAAACTTTCTTTTTGGCATGCGGGCATGCTTTTTTGAATGCAAGAGTGCTTTTTAATTCTCAAGCGTGCTTTTTAGTTTCCTGACATTCTTTTTGGCTTTCTAGCGCTTTTTTTTACAAGCAAACTTTCTTTTTGGCTTTTGGGCATTCTTTTTGGCATACAAACTTTCTTTTTGGCATATGGGCATGCGTTTTTGATTGTGAGAGTGCTTTTTTGTTCTCGAGCGTGGTTTTTAGTTTTCAAACGTTTGTTTTGGCTTTCAGGCGTTCTTTTTTGCTAGTAAACTTTCTTTTTGGCTTTTGGGCGTTCTTTTTGGAATGTAAACTTTCTTTTTGTTATGTGGTCATGTCTTTTTGAATGCGAGATTGGTTTTTTAGCTCTCGAGTATGCTTTTTAGTTTCCAAACGTTCTTTCTGGCTTTCGGGCATTCTTTTTGGCAAGCAAACTTTCTTTTTGGCATGTTGGCATGCGTTTTTGAACGCGAGAGTGTTTTTTAGTTCTCGAGCGTGGTTTATAGTTTCCAGACGTTCATTTTGGCTAGCAAACTTTCTTTTTGGTTTTTGGTTTTTGGCCGTTCTTTTTGGAATCTAAACTTTCTTTCTGTTATGCGGGCATGCTTTTTTGAATGCGAGTGTGGTTTTTTAGCTCTCGAGTATGTTTTTATGTTTCCAAACGTTCTTTTTGGCTTTCGGTCATTCTTTTTGGCAAACTTTTTTTTGAGCTTTCGGGCGTTCTTTTTGGCAAGCAAATTTCTTTTTGGCATGCGGGCATGCTTTTTTGAACGCGAGAGTGCTTTTTAGTTCTCAAACGTACTTTTTAGTTTTCAGACATTCTTTTTGGAGAGTAAATACCATTTGGAGAGGGGAGCCACCGAATAATATCATCTAAAATGGAGTTTGGATTGGAAGAAGGCATACAACTCTTTATTTCAGCAAGATCAATTGACATAGCAATAGGCCATCTCCAATTATCACCACAGACAATGGCATTAACCTTTGCATTTATAGGGAGACCAGAATCGTAGATAACACGGGAACTCCATTTCGAACGAATAGGGCCATCAGGGTGCCAATTATCAAACCATAAGGAAGTGTTCAAGCCACTACCAATAATGTGCTGAAATAAAGGACGAACTAAAGGCCTAAGATGAAGTAGCTATCTCCAATTCCAAGAACAGGTATGAGGAGCTTTCACCTCCCACAAACTTGAACCTTTGAGGTGGTAGGCATTGATCCAAGAAGTCCAAAGATTATTAGTGCCATAAACCAGATTCCAAATGTGCCTAATCATTAGCGCCTTATTCCACAAAGAGAGGTCCTTGATTCCAAGACCACCCTCTTTTTTAGGAATACAAATATCGGACCAAGCAATTTTATAACCTTTGCTGCTACCCTCAACCCCATTCCATAAAAAGCTACGAAATTTCTGCTCAATAACCTTTAAGACCTTCTTAGGAAGACAAAGATGACTAGCCCAAAACACTTGACTACTGGTTAAGACCGAGATAATAAGTTGAAGATGACTAGCATAAGAAAGGCACCGATTCAACCAAGAAGAAAGTCTACTCGAAACTGTATCAACAAAAGGAGAGCAATCACGCAAATTAAATTTAGAAGAGAAAATAGGAATCCTCAAATAACGAATAGGAAGGGAACCAACCGTGTAACCAAAAAGGTTGATGAGCTGCTGACTAATTGCATTGGGCACTCTAGAAATGAAAGTGTTGCTCTTAGCATGATTAGCACCAAGACCCGACAACAAGGAGAACTCATCAAGGGCTGATTTGAGAACAAGAGCTGAATGATAGGAACAATGGCAAAGCATAATAAGATCATCAGCAAAGCAAAGGTGAGAAAGCTTAATCTTGTCGCACTTCCAATGATATTTGAAGTTAGGAGAGTCCGCAATATGATTGGCTAAAAGTTTCAAGAGGACCTCCATAGCCATAACAAAGAGATATGGACACATAGGGTCCCCTTGTCGAAGACCCCTCTTTCCGGAGAAAAAACCAGCAAGCTCACCATTAATAGAGATAGAGAACTTAGGAGTAGTAAGGCAAGCTCTAATCCAATTTATGACTTTTAAAGGAAACTGAAATGCAGCAAGAGTGTCAAGTAAGAAGCCCCAATAAACCATATCAAATGCTTTCATCAAATCCACCTTAAGGGCCAACTTTGGCGTACCGTCATCTTTGTGGTAATTTCTCATTAGCTCTTGGACAAGAAGAATGTTGTCTCCAATTCTCCTACCTGCCACAAAGGCTGATTGGGAGGGGCTAATAATGCCAGGAAGACAAGGCTTGATTCTATTGGCAATGATCTTAGCAATGATCTTGTAGAGAGTGTTGCAGCAAGAGATTGGTCTAAAGTCCGTCATTTTAGACGGATTAGGGACTTTAGGGACCAAAGTAAGAATCGTAGCATTGAGCTCTTTAAGAAGAAGGCCAGTACAAAAGAATTCTTGAACAACATTAATAACATCATCACCAACGATGTGCCACGTCTTCTTGAAGAAATGAGCATTAAAACCATCTGGACTAGGAGCCTTATTAGGGTGGAGAGAAAAGCAAACCTCACGAATTTCTTCATTTGTGACCTCTTTACTCATGAAATCAGCTTGATCAGTGGAGATGTGTTTATCAATAACATTTCTCAAAGGACGAGAACCATGTCTAGATGGTGGGGTGTGCCAGCGACGGTGGCCGGCAACGGTGGGATTTTTTTTTGTAATTCATCAATTTTACATCAGGTTTTTTAAATCGGTTTTAACTAAAACCGATGTCTTTTCTCCTAGGTTTTTAAATCGGTTTTACAGGTTTTTAAAATCGGTTTTAAGTAAAACCGATTTCTTTTCTCTTGTTTTACATCGGTTAAAAACCGATGTCTTTTGCGCTTTTTTTTCTAAATCACTCAAAAAGAGATCGGTTTTAAAATTTTCAAAAACCGATTTCTTCCATATAAAAAACCGATTTCTTTTGCATTTTTTGTAGTAGTGGGTCTTGATATCAACAAAATATGTCACATTAGGAGTGACCATGGGACGGAATTTGAAAATACCAAATTTAGTGAGTTTTGTGATGGTTTAGGGATATCTCATGAGTTCTCGGCACCTAGAACTCCTCAATAAAATGGAGTTGTTGAGAGGAAAAACCAAGTCTTTCAAAAGATGGCTTGGGTCATGCACAATAGCAAGAAAGTCCCTAGAAACCTATGGGCCGAAGCGGTTAATACCGCTTGTTATGTGTCAAATAGAGTAGTTAGGAGTCCCAGCACAAAACAAACGTCCTATGAACTTTGGAAGGGCTAGAAGCCCAATGCTGGTTACTTCCACACTTTTGAGAGTAAGTGTTTCATTTTGAATGATAGAGATCTCTTAGGAAAGTTTGATGCTAAAAGTGATGTTGGTCTCTTTCTTGGGTATGCTATTAATAGTCGTGCTTATAGAGTTTTTAACTTGACCACAAAGACTATTTTTTTTTTGGGTAAATAAATAGTATCATAGAAAGAGAGAAAGAATGTACAAAATACAAGAGCAAAACACAAAAGTTCAAATCAGCTCAAATCAGCTCAAACACATGGGCAAAACAAGAAGCAAGAGCTATCAATGTGAAGATAGATGACCTTAGCATGCTTAATTTATGTGTTAATGATAGTGTCAATGAACCTAAAGAAAATCTTGTTAATGACACTAATGCACCTATTGATATGGCTAGTTGTGAGTCTAGTCAAAATGATGAAAATGATAATGTTGATGAAGTAGAAAGTCAAGAGAATGAAAATGCTTTAAATGATAATCAACAAGATGACCAAGTTGTTGAACGTTCTCACTCTAGACTTAGAAACTCTCACTATCAAGAAGACATCATAGGTGACTTGAATGAAGAGGTTAGAACTAGGAATTAACTAGCTAACCAAATTTTATTTGCTTGCTACACTTCTCAAATTGAACCCAAAAATATTAATGAAGCAATTATTGATCAATATTGGGTTGGGGCTATGCAAGATGAACTTAACCAATTTGAGAGAAATTAAGTGTGGTCCTCAATTCCTAGACCTAAATACATAAATGTGATTGGCACTAAGTGGGTGTTTAGGAATAAGACCGATGAAAGTGGCAAGATTGTGAGGAATAAAGCTAGATTAGTGACTCAAGGTTACACTCAAGTTGAGGGTGTAGACTCTAATGAGACATTTACACCTGTTGCATGTCTCGAGTCCATTAGACTTTTGTTGTCCATTGCTTGTATCAAAAAAATTCAAATTATTTCAAATGGATGTCAAAAGTGCTTTCCTCAATGGATACCTTCAAGAAGAAGTGTATGTTAAACAACCTAAGAGTTTTGTAGACCCATACTCTCCTAATCATGTTTTTGAATTGAAAAAGGCCCTCTATGGTCATAATGTTTGGAAACTAAAAAGCATACTCGAGAGCTAAAAACCACTCTCTCATTCAAAAAAGCATGCCCGCATAACAAAAAGAAAGTTTGCATTCCAAAAAGAATGCCCAAAAGCCAAAAAGAACACTCGAAAGCCAAAAAGAATGTCTGGAAACTAAAAAGCACGCCCAAGAACTAAAAAGCACTCTCGCGTTCAAAAAAGCATCCCCGCATGCCAAAAAGAAAGTTTGCTTGCCAAAAAGAATGCTCGAAAGCCAAAAAGAAAATTTGGAAACTAAAAAGCATACTCGAGAGCTAAAAACCACTCTCGCATTAAAAAAAGCATGCTCGCATAACAAAAAGAAAGTTTGCATTCCTAAAAGAACGCTCGAAAGCCAAAAAGAACGTCTGGAAAATAAAAAGCATGCTCGAGAACTAAAAAGCACTCTTGCGTTCTAAAAAGCATGCCCGGATAACAAAAAGAAAGTTTGCATGCCAAAAAGAATGCCCGAAAGCTAAAAAGAAAGTTTGCTTGCCAAAAAGAACGCTCAAAAGCTAAAAACAAAGTTTGCATGCCAAAAACAATGCCTGAAAGCCAAAAAGAACGTTTGGAAGCTAAAAAGCATACTGGAGAGCTAAAAACCACTCTTGCATTTAAAAAAGCATACCCGCATAACAAAAAGGCATAACAAAAAGGCATTTCAAAAAGAACGCCCAAAAGCCAAAAAGAAAGTTTGCTAGCCAAGAAGAACACCTGAAAGCCAAAAAGAACGTCTGGAAACAAAAAATCACGCTAGAGAACTAAAAAACACTATCGCATTCAAAAAAGCATACCTGCATGCCAAAAAGAAAGTTTGTTGCCAAAAAGAACGCCTGAACGCTAAAAAGAAAGTTTGCTTGCCAAAAAGAATGCCCGAAAGCCAAAAAAATCGTTTGGACACTAAAAAGCATACTCGAGAACTAAAAACCACTCTCACATTCAAAAAAGCATGCCCGCAAAACAAAAACAAAGTTCGCATTCTGAAAAGAACACCCGAAAGCCAAAAAGAACGTCTGGAAACTAAAAAACACGCTCGAGAACTAAAAAGCACTCTCGGGTTCAAAAAAGCATGCCCGCATAAAATAAAGAAAGTTTGCTTGCCAAAAAGAACGCACGAAAGCTAAAAAGAAAGTTTGCTTGCCAAAAACAATGCCCGAAAGCCAAAAAAAACATTTGGAAACTAAAAAGCATACTGGAGAGCTAAAAACCACTCTCGCATTCAAAAAAGTATGCCCGCATAAAAAAAAGAAAGTTTGCATTCCAAAAAGAACGCCCAAAAGCCAAAAAGAAAGTTTGCTAGCCAAAAAGAACGCCCAAAAGCCAAAAAGAACATCTGGAAACTAAAAAGTACGCTCGAGAACTAAAAAGCACTCTCACATTCAAAAAAGCATGCCGGCATGCCAAAAAGAAAGTTTGCTTGCCAAAAAGAACGCCCGAAAGCTAAAAAGAAAGTTTGCTTGCCAAAAAGAATGCCTGAGAGCCAAAAAGAACGTTTGGAAACTAAAAAGCATACTCGAGAGCTAAAAACCACTCTCGCATTCAAAAAAGCATGCCCGCATAACAAAAAGAAAGTTTACATTCCAAAAAGAACGCCCAAAAGCCAAAAAGAAAGTTTGCTAGCCAAAAAGAACGCCCGAAAGCCAAAAAGAACGTCTGGAAAACAAAAAAGCACGCTCGAGAACTAAAAAGCACTCTCGCTTCCAAAAAAGCATGTCCGCATGCCAAAAAGAAAGTTTGCATGCCAAAAAGAACGCCAAAAGCCAAAATGAAAGTTTGCTTGCCAAAAACAGCGCCCGAAAGCCAAAAAGAATGTCTGGAACTAAAAAGCATGCTCGAGAACTAAAAAGCACTCTCGCATTCAAAAAAGCATGCCTGCATGCCAAAATCAAAGTTTGCATGCCAAAAAGAACGCCCAAAAGCCAAAAAGAATGTTTGCTTGCCAAAAAGAGCGCTCGAAAGCCAAAAAGAACGTCTGGAAACTAAAAAGCATGCTTGAGAGCTAAAAACCACTCTTGCGTTCAAAAATGCATGCCCGTATTCCAAAAGCATGTTTGCATGCCAAAAAGAATGCCCAAAAGCCAAAAATAAAGTTTGCTTGCCAAAAAGAACGCCCGTAAGCCAAAAAGATCGTCTGGAAACTAAAAAGCATGCTCGAGAACTAAAAAGCACTCTTGCGTTAAAAAAAAAGCATGTCCACATGCCAAAAAGAAAGTTTGCATACCAGACAGAACGCCCAAAACCCAAAATGAATGTTTACTTTCCAAAATGAGCGCCCGAAAGCCAAAAAGCACGCTCGAGAACTAAAAAGCACTCTCGCATTAAAAAAAGCATGCCCGCATGCCAAAATCAAAGTTTGCATGCCAAAAAGAACGTCCACAAGCCAAAAAGAATGTTTGCTTGCCAAAAAGAGCGTCCGAAAGCCGAAAAGAATGTCTGGAAACTAAAAAGCATGCTCGAGAGCTAAAAACCACTCTCGCGTTCAAAAAAGCATGCCCGCATTCCAAAAAGAATGTTTGCATGCCAAAAAGAATGCCCAAAAGCCAAAAATAAAGTTTGCTTGCCAAAAAGAACGCCCGAAAGCCAAAAAGATCGTCTGGAAACTAAAAAGCATGCTCGAGAACTAAAAAGCACTCTTGCGTTAAAAAAAAAGCATGTCCACATGCCAAAAAGAAAGTTTGCATACCAGACAGAACGCCCAAAACCCAAAATGAATGTTTACTTTCCAAAATGAGCGCCCGAAAGCCAAAAAGCACGCTCGAGAACTAAAAAGCACTCTCGCATTAAAAAAAGCATGCCCGCATGCCAAAATCAAAGTTTGCATGCCAAAAAGAACGTCCACAAGCCAAAAAGAATGTTTGCTTGCCAAAAAGAGCGTCCGAAAGCCGAAAAGAATATCTGGAAACTAAAAAGCACGCTCGAGAGCTAAAAACCACTCTCGCGTTCAAAAAGGCATGCCCGTATTCCAAAAAGCTTGTTTGCATTCCAAAAAGAACACCAAAAAGCCAAAAATAAAGTTTACTTGCCAAAAAGAACGCCCGAATGCCAAAAAGAATGTTTGGAAACTAAAAAGCATGCTCGAGAACTAAAAAGCACTTTCGCATTCAAAAAAGCATGCCCGCATGCCAAAAAGAAAGTTTTCTTGCCAAAAAGAACGCCCGAAAGCTAAAAAGAAAGTTTTCTTGCCAAAAAGAAGGCCTGAAAGCCAAAAATAATGTTTCGAAACTAAAAAGCAAACTTCAGAGCTAAAAACTGTTAGGATTATGCTCAATAGCAAGAGTGTAATAGTGTTTTTGACAATCTATTCATATTAATAATGTGATTTCTGGTTTAACAAATCTTATAGCATTTATAGTTTAATTATTATAATTGTCAAAAGTAAATAATCATAAGGTCAAAAGACTATGAGAAAAGAAGAATTGTTCGTACATCTGGATATGTATAAGGTAGACACAATTCTTTAGTTAGTCTTGAATAATGTTCACAACTTAAGTTAAAGGTTGGGCACATTTATCTTGTTAAAGTTGTAGAATTCTTTTACTGGCATTTGAGTGGGATCAAATGAGTTATGATGAGTCTGAAATCATCGGAGGGTCTTCGAGTAAAAGAATCTAGTGCACTGGGTGCATTGAACTGGATCACAATGAAATACTTTATCTAGAACTGTCAATAGATAATAGTTTTTTTATTATCAGGACAATCGAAGAGTATATCTTAATCTTGAGATAAATGATGGACTTATGGTTGCAAGTGGTATCATTTGAGTTATCAATGAGTACGATTATATAGCATAGTCTA
This sequence comes from Acer yangbiense, assembly GCA_008009225.1. Lineage (NCBI taxonomy): Eukaryota > Viridiplantae > Streptophyta > Magnoliopsida > Sapindales > Sapindaceae > Acer > Acer yangbiense. The sequence goes on from CM017761.1 coordinate 37,867,772, forward strand.
TCCTCGATAGTTTGGTGATATTCATTTGTTAATCGATAGAGGACTTTATTTATAGATATGGACATCGTGGCTCCATTTATTAAACGAGAGTAGAATATCATCATATGGATGTTTTGAGGTATTGGATATTGAATCTTAACGTTAAGTTTTCGATAGAGTCTATTGAAACATGGCTTCTAGACAAGTCAAAATATCCAAGTTCAAAATGTGGTCATATGAGTAAATATGGTAACTTGGAGAGCTATAGGCGGTCTATGAGCTCTTGGCGATTACTGATATTCTTCACGAGGATACACCATCTCCTATAAGATTGTCTAGAGTATGAATGAGAATCATTTACTTATTCCATCTTTATTTAAGAGTGCAATTTTAGTTCTTTAGTGGAATGAACTAAAATTAATAGATTGAACCTAAGTGAATCATTTGTTGATTGTGATTGGGTTATGTCTATTGGAGCTTAAATTTAGGGGGGTGTATTCAATTAGGATTCTTGAGGACATTTAAAGACATTATAAATCCTGGTGTATTCAATTTGGACATTTAAAGACTTTAAAAGAGTCCATATGAATCCAGTGGTATTCAATTAGGATTTATATAGACTTTTAAAGAATCCTTCCAAATCCTGGTGTATTGAATTAGGACTTTAAAAATGTCTACAAGAATCAAGCTGTATTCAATTAGGACTGGATTTTAAAGGATTTTCTTAAGTCATGGATTTTGATGGATTTTGGTGGACTTGATGGTGAAAGATATAAATATCAAATGTCATAACATGTCCAGCTTTCTCCCCAAAGATTTTGGTGGATTTTGTTTTCCCTCTCTCTCTCAAATCAGAAACGAAAAGCACTAATATGTAAAAATTAAAAAAAACCGATGCATGTGAGAATAATAAGCTTCCATCCCCAGTATGTTCTGTGAATTAAAAAGGAAAAAAAAAACTGCACATAATTATATATGTGAGAATATGTTACAGTCACATAATTATATACAGTATAACAAGTACAAAACTCACTACGTACCAGAATTGCACAAAACAACACCAAATTAATCTGTAGAGTCTTCAATCAAACACCAAAATGCTCACTCTTTATTAGAATTGTTTTTTTTTTTTTTTTTTGAAAAACTCTTTTTTAGCATTTTATTTTAAAGAAAAATAATTCATCTACACTTCATGCAAGCAGTGTCTTTACGCAGATAAGCCTTAGCCAATTTTGAGTTCAATTCAATTGCTTTGTTTGCATCAGCAACAACCTCAGACTATATATATACACAAATATAGATTGACTGGTGTATCAAATTTTGCTCATTCTAACTTCAAAGGTTTTTTTGATAATTAGCTATAATTAGCTTACTATTGATAAGTCAGAGATAACAAATTCATGAAAGCCTTAGCCAATTTTGGATTCAATTCAATCGCTTTATTTTCATCAGCAACAACCTCAAAATATGTATATTCGCAAATATAGATTGACTGGTGTATTAAATTTTGCTCATTCCAACTTCAAAGGTTTTTTTTTTATAATTAGCTATAATTAGTTTACTATTGATGTATAAGTTAGAGATAACAAATCCATGAAAATCCTTGGATGTCTAAACAAATCCATAAAAGTCTGAGATAGATGTCTAAACAAATCCATAAAAGTCTAAGATGGATGTCTAAACAAATCAATGAAAGTCCATGTGGATTTATAAAAGTCTGTAGAAATCCATGAAAATCTGTCACTTAAAAAATGTCTTTAAATGTCTTCAAGAATCCTAATTAATCCTAATTGAATACACCCCCCTTAGATAGGCCCACCAAGATCCCCAATCCACACGGACTTGCATGGATCACTTGATATATTCTACCGGACCAATTTACGGGTCCATCTAGAATTGTATTTAATATATTAAGAATATAATTTGCACATTATTTATTTAATGGGCTGATCAATTATATTAATATATTAATGAAAGGCATGTGGGCTTGTTTCTTTTAGTAAGAATGAGTCTGGTTCACATGTGGGCCTTTTATTAAGGTCCAATGGATTTAATAAAATAGAAAAACAATATATAGATATATTAATATATATGGCACTTGGCCGAGATATATATATGATATTATATTGTTTTATTTTTATTATTTGATTAAATGGAAATTAATTAATTGATTAATTAATTATTTAATTAAAAATCAAAATCTTTTTTTGACTAGGAAATATGTTTCTTAGTAGTATACTATTGTGGTAGTATAAATAAAATAAAAGACTTTATTTGGTAAGTAGATAAATAAGGGATTTATTTATCTAGTCAAATAAGGAAGTCTTTTATATTGTCACAAATACACTAAAGAGTTGGATTAGGGTTTGTATATAATATATATGCATGCGGAAGATATAGATAATATATATGCATGAATACATGTGCAAGTAATATATATGCATGAATGCATGCGGAATATATATACATATATGCATGCGGAATAAAAATATATGTATGCATGAATACAAGTGCAAGAAATATATGCAAATTGATTTCATGCAGAGATATATATAAATAATATATTGTGCAAGTAAATATAGATATTATATATTATGCAAGGATATCGGAATATACAATAGATTGTGCAAGTATATCAGCACAACATATATATACAATAAATTAGGCTAACCCTAGAGTTCTTGCTTGAGAGAGTTTTTTCTTTTGCTAGAGAAAAATAGAATCCAACTCTTAGACTAGTGTGATTTTCGGCCAAGAGGAATAGAGAGAAAAGTTTGTTCTTATTTCGATAGTGCACTAGTTACTTTTACATCAAAAGGTTTTGTGCACAATTTTGAATAAGGTTCACGCGAGTTTCGATCTAATGATTGTGAATTCAAAAGTGACCGGAACATTCTTTGTAGCCTCTTGGAATTTGTTGTGACTAACGAAAAAGAAAAAGTTTTGTTAATCCATCCTCAGGTACACAATTCAAAGAGAAGGGAGACCACGCTCCTAGGTGATTGGAAGATCTTGCGGATTACCATCGACGCAATGTCAATCGGATCACGCGACAAAGGTATGATATCTTTAGTATTATATGTTAATTAATTAGAGGGTTAAGGTTCAAATTATGGAAAAAATTTAAACTGTACTAAACTCGATTTTAGTCTCGCTTCCGCTGCGTTGACCGTATTTGTCCCTACAAAAACCACTCTCGTATTCAAAAAAGCATGCCCGCATAACAAAAAGAAAGTTTGCATTCCAAAAAGAACGTCCAAAAGCCGAAAAGAAAGTTTGCTAGCCAAAAAAAACGCAGAAAAGTCAAAAAGAACATCTGGAAACTAAAAAGCATGCTCAAGATCAAAAACGTACTCTCGCATTCAAAAAAGCATGCCCGCATAACAAAAAGAACGCTTCCAGAACGTTTGCTTGCCAAAAAGAACTTTTGGAAACTGAAAAGCATACTCGAGAGCTAAAAACCACTCTCGCATTTAAAAACGCATGCCCGCATAACAAAAAGAAAGTTTACATTCCAAAAAGAACGCCCAAAAGCCAAAAAGAACGCTTGAAAGCTAAATAGAACGTCTGGAAACTAAAAAGCATGCTCGAGACCTAAAAAGCACTCTCGTAGCATGCCTGCATGCCCAAAAGAATGTTTGCATGCCAAAAAGAGCACCCAAAAGCCAAAAAGAAAGTTTGCTTGCCAAAAAGAGCGCCCGAAAGCCAAAAAGATCGTCTGGAACTAAAAAGCACGCTCGAGAACTAGAAAGCATTCTCGCATTCAAAAAACAATACCCGTATGCTAAAAAGAAAGTTTGCATGCCGAAAAGAACGCCCAAAAGGCAAAAAGAAAGTTTGCTTGCCAAAAAGAGCGCCCGAAAGTGAAAAAGAACGTCTGGAATCTAAAAAGCATGCTCGAGAGCTAAAAACCCCTATTGCGTTCAAAAGGATGCCCGCGTTCCAAAAAGCATGTTTGCATGCCAAAAAGAATGCTCAAAAGCCAAAAATAAAGTTTGCTTGCCAAAACTAACGCCCGAAAGCATCCCCTCAACCTCCCAATGATTAATCTCGCTTGTTGGAACATTAGGGGTCTTAATGCTGCCCCTAAACAACTGAAGGTAAGGAAGATGTTGATTGATTTAAAGCTTAGTTTGCTTGGTTGAAACTCGGGTGAGAATTATTAATAAACCCAGTGTTATCAAATCTGTTTTCAAAGAATGGGACATGCTTGACAACTACACTAGTCATAGCCTTGGAAGGATTTGGGTTGGTTAGGACCCTAGAATTCTTAAAGTGAGCAAAATTTGTGAAACTGACCAGATTATACACTGTCATGCTTGTCTTCTTGATAATAATAACTCATTTAGAATCTCCTTTGTTTATGGTTCTAATGATGATAGAGCTAGGAGAGCACTTTGGGAGAATATGTGTGCTAATCTTTCTGCTGGTACCCCTTGGATTGTTCTTGGAGACTTTAATGTTGCTATAGGGGTTCATGATACTATTGGGGGTTCTTCTAGAAGATCGACTGCTATGGATGAGTTTGAAGATTGTTTACAAGCTGCTGAACCAGACGACCTACGGTTCTCAAGTTTTTTCCACACTTGGTGTAACAAAAGAAGTAATGATGATTGTATCTCAAAGAAATTGGATAGGGTGCTAGTTAATGATGCTTGGCTTGGTAAGTACACGAATTTAGAAGCTTTTTTTCTCCTCCCTAGCATTTCAGATCATAGTCCTTCTTTAGTTAAGCTTGGGCTACAAGGTAGAAGGAAGAATTGCCCATTTAAAATTTTCAATTTTCTATCGGAGAGGGAAGACTTTCTTCCTCTTGTTGAGAGCTGTTGGTAGGAACAGGTTCATGGAACTATGCAATTTAAGCTTTGCTCTAAGCTTCGTATTCTTAAGAAGGCTTTAAAATCTCTTAACAAGAACCAGGTTGGTGATGTGACGGTCAAATTGAATGAAGCCAAAGAAGCACTTGAATATTGTGAACGTCTTCTTGATGCCCACCCTACTGATCACACTCTTAGATTGCAAGAAAAGGATATTATTAATTCTTATACTATGGCTCTTCAAGCCGAGGAAGATTTTCTTAAGCAAAAATCAAGAATCCAATGGTTACATGCTGGTGATCGGAATTCTTCCTACTTTTTCAAGGCCATCAATGGTAGACAAAATCGAAATAAAATTCTATCTATTATGGATGAAGATTGTTCTTTGATTGAAGGTGATGTTCCTGTTAAAAATGAAGCTATCCGCCACTTTTAGAATATTCTTGGCTGCTCGGTTCCTTCATTGAATAGAGCTGGTACACTTTGAACTATTATTCATAATCATATTTCAAATGATCAAGCTGATTTGATGAGCGAGGGTGTCACTAATGAAGAGATTCGTGAGGATTGCTTCTCACTTCACCCTAATAAAGCTCCAGGGCCTGATAGTTTTAATGCTCATTTCTTTAAAAAGACGTGGGATATAGTTGGTGGAGATATGATCAATGCAGTTCAAGAGTTTTTTCTAATTGGTCATCTTCTCAAAGAACTCAATACAACGATCTTAGCTTTGGTTCCTAAAGTCCCAAATCCTTCTAGAATGACAGACTTTAGACCGATCTCATGTTGCAACACTCTCTACAAGATCATTGCCAAGATCATTGCAAATAGGATTAAGATTATTCTTCCTGACATTATCAGTCCTTCTCAATCAGCTTTTTTGGCTAGAAGAAGGATTGGTGATAATATTCTTCTTGTCCAAGAGCTTATGAGGAATTACCATAAAGACGATGGCTCTCCCAAGTGTTCTTTGAAGGTGGATTTGATGAAAGCTTTTGATACAGTGGAGTGGGACTTCTTGTTAGAAACCCTTGCTGCTTTTTGTGTTCCTTGGAAGGTAATAAATTGGGTTAAGGTGTGCATCACAACTCCTAAGTTCTCTATTTCTATAAATGGTGAGCTTGCTGGTTTCTTTCATAGTAAGAGGGGGCTTCGTCAAGGTGATCTTATGTCTCCTTATCTCTTTGTTATAGCTATGGAGGTTCTCACTAAGTTATTAGCTAAGCACATTCAAGATTCCTCTCATTTTAAATATCACTGGAAGTGTGACAAGATTAATCTATCTCATCTATGTTTTGCAGACGATCTTATTATGCTTTGTCATGGTTCTACACCTTCTACTACTGTTCTCAAGATATCGCTTGATGATTTCTCTTCTCTCTCGGGCCTCAAAGCTAATCCGACCAAGAGCAATATTTTTATTTCGGGTGTGCCTAATGACAGTAGATAGCAGCTCATCAACATTTTTGGCTATAATGTTGGCTCACTTCCTATCAGGTATTTGGGGATCCCAATCATTTCTTCAAAGTTAAGTCATCTTGATTGCTCTCCTCTTTTGGTTAAAGTTTCGAATAGAATTTCTTCTTGGATGAATCGTTGTCTTTCTTATGCGGGTCGGCTGCAACTTATTATCTCGGTTTTGTCTAGTATCCAAGTCTTTTTGGCTAGTCACCTTTGTCTCCCTTCAAAGGTTTTGAGGAATATTGAGCAAAAACTTTGCTCCTTTTTATGGAAAGGTGTTGATGGAAATTGTAAAGGGGTGAAAGTTGCTTGGTCGGATATTTGTCTTCCTAAAAATGAGGCTGGTCTCGGCATCAAGGATCTCATTTCTTGGAATAAAGCTTTAATGATTCGACATATTTGGAATCTGGTGCATGGTTCTAATAATCTCTGGACAACCTGGATTAAAACCTATCACCTCAAAGATAGGAGTATTTGGGAGGTGAAAGCTCCCCAAACTTGTTCTTGGAATTGGAGAAAGCTCCTCAAGCTTCGTCCTATTGCTCGCCCCTTGATTCAACATATCATTGGTAATGGTATTGGCACTTCTTTGTGGATTGATAATTGGCATCATGATGGCCCTATTCATTTAAAATGGAGCTCTAGGGTCATTTATGACTCAGGTATTCCAAAAAAGGCCAAAGTCAGTTCTATTGTTCATGGTGATCAATGGGTTTGGCCTTGCTCCATGTCGATTGATCTCTTAGAAATCAAGAACCATATGCCTTCTTACAACCCTAATTCTAGTTTGGTGGATTGTATTAAGTGGCTTCCTACTCCTGATGGTATTTATTCCGCAGCTTCTACCATGGCTAGTCTCAAGACTCCTCATCCTTTGGTTCCTTGGTTTGAGCTTGTGTGGTATTCTCATAACATTCCAAGGATGAGCTTCATTCTTTGGTTAGCCATTAGACAGAGACTTTCAATGTTGGATCGTGTTCATCTTTATAATCCACATGTTGGTACTCTTTGTGTTCTTTGCTCCTCTTCCTCTGAGACTCATGCCCACCTTTTCTTTGAGTGTGCTTATAGCAAAGTCATATGGTCTCATTTGAAGGATATGTGTGACAGGCCTTGGAATGGTCAAAGTTGGCCTAGGTTTATTGCTTGGGCTGCTCAACGTTAGAGAGGGAAATCTCCTTCCATTGTTGTCAAGAAGCTTTGTCTTGCTGTGGCGGTTTACTATATTTGGAGAGAAAGAAATAGTAGAATCTTTGGGAGTTCTCATAAGTCAAGCATAGTCATTACCCATTCCATTATTGACACTATTCGTAGCATGCTCTTATCTATCAACTTGAATGTTTGGCCTCTTATTGCTTTAAAATGGAATATCTCTATTGGGTGATTTGTTTGTCATGTTTTGTGCTTGTTTAAGCCTTGTTTAGCTCTTGCTTTCTTGTTTGACTCGTGTGTTTGAGCTGTGTTTGAGCTTTTGTTTTTTGCTCTTGTTTTTCTTCCTAGGGTATGCCCCTTGTATTTTGTTTTTTGTTTTTTTGGGGTAAATAAATAGTATCATAGAAAGAGGAAAGAATGTACAAATACAAGGGGCATACCCTAGGAAACAAAGAAACCAGAGCACAAAGGCCTAAAACAAGCTCAACAAAAAGCTCAAAAACAACAAGCTCATAAACAAGAGCTAAACAAAAACTTTAACAAAGCAAAAAAAACACAAAAGAAAGCAAACAAATAGCCAACAACACAAGAATCATCTAGAGGTTACATTCCAATTCATAGCAATCAGAGGCCAATCCTTCAAATTGATAGAACAAAGCCGGCTACGAATAGTGTCAATAATGGTCCGGGCAACCTCTGCATTAGGCCTTCTAAAGCTCTTAAAAATATGACAATTTCTCTCTCTCCAAATAAAGTAGACAGCCACTGCAACGCAAAGCTTTTTAGTCACAGTGGAAGGAGAGTTCCCTTTCCAATGAATGGAAATCCAATCAATTAAATCATTCCAGCTGAGACCAATCCAAGTACAACCACACTTGTTCAAGAGATGAGTCCAAATGGTTTTGCTAAAAGGTGGGCATGAGTTTCGTTTTGAGAATTGCAAAGGACACATGTAGCAATAACTTGAGGATCGTAGCGCTGAACACGGTCCAAGGTAGAAAGCCTACCTTTAATAGCCAACCAAAGGATGAAACCCATCCTCGGAATATTATGAGGGAACCACACAATATTAAACCAAGGAAAAAGAGAGTGATGGGTTCTAAGAGACTCCATAGTAAAAGCAGCAGAATAATTACCATTTAGAGAGGGGAGCCACCGAATAATATCATCTAAAATGGAGTTTGGATTGTAAGAAGGCATACGACTCTTTATTTCAGCAAGATCAATTGACATAGCAACAGGCCATCTCCAATTATCACCACGGACAGTGGCATTAACCTTTGCATTTATAGGGAGACCAGAATCGTAGATAACATGGGAACTCCATTTCGAACGAATAGGGCCATCAGGGTGCCAATTATCAAACCATAGGAAGTGTTCAAGCCACTACCAATAATGTGCTGAAATAAAGGACGAACTAAAGGCCTAAGATGAAGTAGCTTTCTCCAATTCCAAGAACAGGTATAAAGAGCTTTCATTCATTCTCTTTTTTTACATTCTTTCTCTTTTCTATGATAGTATTTATTTACCGGAAAAATAAAATTAAAAATTAAAAAAAAAATAATGCCCGAAAGCTGAAAAGAACGTCTGGAAACTAAAAAGCATGCTCGAGAACCAAAAAGCACTTTCGCGTTCAAAAAAGCATGCCCACTTAACAAAAAGAAAGTTTGGTTGCCGAAAAGAATGCCCGAAAGCTAAAAAGAAAGTTTAATTGCCAAAAAGAATGCCTGAAAGCCAAAAAGAACGTTTGGAAACTAAAAAGCATACTCGAGAGCATAAAACCACTCTCACATTCAAAAAAGAATGCCCGAAAGCCAAAAAGAACATCTGGGAACTAAAAAGCACGCTCGAGAACTAAAAAGCACTCTCGAGTTTAAAACAGCATGGCCGCATGCCAAAAAGAAAGTTTGCATGCCTAAAAGAAAGTCTGCATACCAAAAAGAATATTTGCATGCCAAAAAGAAGGCCCAAAAGCCGAAAATAAACTTTGCTTGCCAAAAAGAACGCTAGAAAGCCAAAAAGAACGTTTTGAAACTAAAAAGCTGGCTTGAGAACTAAAAAGCACTCTCGCGTTCAAAAAAGCATGCCTGCAAGCCGAAAAGAAAGTTTGCTTGCCAAAAAGAATGCCTGAAAGCTAAATAGAAAGTTTGCTTGCAAAAAAGAAAGCTCGAAAGCCAAAAAGAACATTTGGAAACTAAAAAGCATACTCGAGAGCTAAAAACCACTCTCGCATTTAAAAAAGCAAGCCCGCAGAACAAAAACAAAGTTTACATTCGAAAAAGAACGCCTAAAAGCCAAAAAGAAAATTTGCTAGCCAAAAAGAATGCCCGAAAGCCAAAAAGAATGTCTAGAAACTAAAAAGCATGCTTGAGAACTAAAAAGCACTCTCGCGTTCAAAACAGCATGCCCGCATGCCAAAAAGAAAGTTTGCTTACCTAAAAGAATGCCCGAAAGCTAAAAAGAAAGTTTGCTTGCAAAAAAGAATGCCCGAAAGCCAAAAAGAAACTTTGGAAACTAAAAACCATACTCGAGAGCTAAAAATCACTCTCGCATTCAAAAAAGCATGCCCGCATAACAAAAAGAAAGTCCAAAAGCTAAAAAGAAAGTTTGCTAGCCAAAAAGAACGCCCGAAAGCCAAAAAGAACGTCTGGAAGCTAAAAAGCATGCTCAAGAACTAACAAGCACTCTCGCGTTCAAAAAAGCATGCCCGCATAACAAAAAGAAAGTTTACTTGCCAAAAAAAACATTGAAAGCTAAAAATCTAGTTTGCTTGCCAAAAAGAATGCACGAAAGCCAAAAAGAACGTTTGGAAACTAAAAAGCATACTCGAGAGCTAAAAACCACTCTCGCATTCAAAAAAGCAAGCCTGCATAACAAAAACAAAGTTTACATTCCAAAAATAACGCCCAAAAACCAAAAAGAAAGTTTGCTAGCCAAAAAGAACGTCTGGAAACTAAAAAGCACGCTCGAGAACTAAAAAGCACTCTCGCATTCAAAAAAGCATGCCTGCATGCCAAAAATAAATTTGCTTGCCAAAAGAACGCTCGAAAGCTAAAAAAAACATTTGCTTGCCAAAAAGAATGCTCGAAAGCCAAAAAGAACGTTTGAAAACAGAAAAACATACTCGAGAGCTAAAAAACCACTCTCGCATTCAAAAATGCATGCCCGCATAACAAAAAGAAAGTTTACATTCCAAAAAGAACGCCCAAAAACCAAAAAGAAAGTTTGCTAGTGATGAGAATCAAGAAGCATCACCAAAGGATCCATTGCATATTCCAGTTGGGCCAATTACAAGGGGCCAAGAGGATCAAAGAAGCATTTAATGATGGGCTGATTCTGAGTTGCTGAAGTTCAAGTTCGGCCCAAATCTGAGCTGAACTTCGTGGGCCTCTACAGAGAGCATCTGAAGTCGGATTGTCTATTATAATATGTTTTCGGAAAGCCCAAGACGAGCCCTACAGATGTTATGAAGACTCCGGCATCCGTAAAAGATCACAACAGGCCCAAAATCGGCAATCTAGTTTGTTGCGTGAAGACTTGATGCTGAGGAGTCCGTATTTCATTTTTCCTTATTGGTTTCTAATGAATAATGAATTGATTTGTTTCCTAAATTAAAGGGCTGATTTGTTTCCAAATTTAGCCTTCCAAATAAGGAGCAAGTCAACTAATTGCATGTTTTAATTTTTATTTTCTTTCCAGTTTGTAAGGCAATAATTGCCCATTTTAGTTTCCTGATTGTAAGGCATTAATTGCCGAATATTTTATTTCCTTTATCTTTCTTTCTAGGGTTTAGATATTTTTAGTATTTAAGGGACGTATTGATGTATTATTTGACAGAATAGACTTGATTTTGAATGAAATTTGAGAGAATTTTCTCTTTTGTTCTTTGAGAACTAATTGGAACTTATCAGATTTCTCTGTGGCGTTCCTCCTTGACTTATCAATCGAGTATTCCATCCTTGATTGTGGCGTCCTCCTTCATACCAAGGTTCACATCTCATTATAGGTGTTGGGTCGCGGTTTCCATCCGAACCAGAGGTTAGAACGATCCTAGGCATCAATCTTGATACAATCGACGAGGTTCGTATCATTTGGTATCATTTGTCACGTTGTATATCGTCAGACATTTTTTTTTTTTTTTTTTTTGGGTAATAGATCAGAACAAACTTTTTTTTCTTTTGACTTGGAATCTGATCAACCTTTTTTTTTTTTTTTTTTTTTTTTTTTTTTTTTTTACAAATGAAAAAATAATAATAATAATAACAATAAAAAAAAGATAGATTAAACCTGATGTTAGAGGCCGAAGCTCTGATACCAAATGATACGAACCTCGTCGATTGAATCAAGATTGAGGCCTAAGATCGTTCTAACCTCTGGTTCGGATGGAAACCGTGACCCAACACCTATATCGAGATGTGAACCTTGGTATAAAGGAGGACGCCACAATCAAGGATGGAATACTCGATTGATAAGTCATGTTTGAACGCCACAAGGTAGAACCTTGATAAGTTCATAGTTCAATGAAGAACCAAAGAGAAAATGTTCTCTGAAAATATTATTTCATTCAAAAGTCTCATCTCATATTACATCCATTCGTCCCTTATAAACTGAAACCCTAAAACCTAAAAAGGAAATAAATATTTGGCAATTAATGCCTTACAATCAGGAAAATAAATGGGCAATTAATGCCTTACAATCAGGAAAGAAATTAAAATTAAAACATGCAATTAGTTGACTTGCTCCCTATTTGGAAGGATAAATTTTGAAACAAATCAGCCTTTTAATTTGGGAAACAAATCAACTCATTATTCTTTGGAAACTAAAAAGGATAAAGCTGAAATTCAGACTCCTCTGCTCAAGTCTTCGCGCAACAAACAAGTTGGCTGAATTTGGGCCTGTTGTGATCTGTTACGGATGACGGAGTCTTCATAATATCTGTAGGACTCGTCTTGGACTTTCTGAAAACATATTATAATAGACAATCCGACTTCAGATGCTCTCTGTAGAGGCCCACGAAGTTCAGACCGGATTTGGTCTTCATGTGGACTGAACTTGGACTTCAGCAACTCAGAATCAGCCCCCATTAAATGCTTCTTTGATCCTCTTGCCCCTTGTAATTGGCCCAACTGGAACATGAAATGGATCCGTTGGTGAAGCTTCTTAATTCTCATCAATTGTGCAACTAGACATTTATGTGTGTCTTTTCTAACCCACACACTCTTCACAATACGCCTTTCACTCTTACCATTATCATGCTTTGACTCAATGTTAGACTTGTTAACATGCACTATGTCCTTATTGGTCACATATTCAAATATATCAAACAAAGCATTATTAATTTTCTTATGCATAGTAGAGTGAGGCACAACACAAGATTTAGCAAGCAAGTCATCAACAAGTTTCTTCTAACATGCTTTTCCAAGGTTTTCCTAGGTTTAGTACTAAATCCATACATGGATGATTGCCTAGGACCATTCAAAGACATATCATGAAAAGCATTATCAAATTTGCATTTCCAAATATATTCAAAGCACCTAGGTCGAATATGTCCTACCATAATATAATGATTACAAATAGGTATGAATTTAAGAAATTTACCATTTATATTTGCTTCCAAAGCATTTGGTATTCTCACAATTTTACCTCTTTGAAGTGCAACTCTTGATGCTTCACCTCTTGCATTTGAGGTTGATGCTCTTTGACATTGATCTTATTGAGATCTTCCAATGAAGTTCCTTGTTGAAGTAGAGGCACCTCCGGTAGCTTTCATTACTTTACCTTGAGAGAGAGTATCTACATTTGTTTCAACACTTGCTTTGACAAAAATAGATTTGTTAGATGAAGGAGTTTTCTTCTCATTAATATAACCCAAACCTCTTTGTCACATGGATGCTTACCACTTCTAATGAGGGTTTCTACCTTATTAGAACTAGATGACATCTTGTTAATCATCCTACTTACCTCATCAAGTTTATCACTAAGCATCAGCCTATTCTTAATGGCATATTTCTCTAAGATATCATCGCTTTTCCTAACATCTTCACGAGATTTACTAAGCCATTGTTCATACTTTTTCTCTTGATTTAAGTGCTCACTAAGTTTGGCTTTAAGCATGTTGTCTAGCCTCCTAGCACAAACAAGAGAACTATCATTTTGCTCAATTTCTTGCTTCAAGATGCTTAGTCTATCATTGCTATCTTTTAAGTTTATTTCTAGATTTAGGATCTTGTCTTTAAGTTCTTTGAATTCTTTTAAACCTAGACCATGATTCTCTAGCTTCTTATTGAGGGACACATTGACTTTAGATAAGCATTCATTTTCAAGAATAAGATCATTGATCATTTTCTCATCCAAGTCAATAGGTTCAACAAAAGAAGCCACATAGGAACACACTTCCGTAATCATGACTATCACAAATAAAGCACAAACACTATAAAGAAAGGATCTATCTAATTGCTTCTAGAAACTCTCTTTGAAACCAAATGAAATTCCCTTAAGCAATATAGTGTAATATATACCTAGGGGTGAATAGGTATAGGCCAAAATTCTTTTTCTCAATACAACAATGAATTGCACACTTGGTGTGTCTAACAAAATGAATTATTTTAAAAAACACAAGCGAAAATCAATGCACAAGTAATACAATCAATATAAGATATGGAAGATAATGAAACATAAAGCAAAATGTGACACAAGTATTTTTACGTGATAAAACCTCCTAAGAGGAAACATCCATGGGTTGATACCACAACCACTGGCAAACAGTTCACTATGATGAAAAGGAGATACACACTCAAGGCAATCAACACATGATAAACACCCTAAGCTACCAACTCCTAGTCTACCCTCAAGGCCAAGTGAGTCACCTTGCCTACTCCCTATCCAAGATGTGTCCTACACCTCTAGGAAGCAACTTCCTATCCAAGACGCTCACGTCTCTAGGAAGAATTATTGCTTAGCTATCTGGATCACAAATATCCTATTCAAGCTTCCCTAGCTCAACCATCAGGAGTATCACACTCCCAGCTAAGACTTCTTGCTTAGTTATCTGGATCCCCTTGATCCTAAATAAGACTTCTTGCTTAGCTATCCGAAATACTTTCCTAGCCAAGTCTTCTTGCTCTATACAAAGCTTCACTCACTTTGAAAAAGACTTCAACCTTTTGCAAGGCAAAATGATCTAAGTGATGCAAATGATGCAAACACAATCAAATAGAGAAAGTTGATCACACAAGCTCTATGAACATGTAAGACATAACTAGAATATGCTATTCAACATTCAATCACAAAGTTATCTAGAAATCAAAGCATGTGAATCAATAAGAACTAGATTAGAATATTCAATATCACACTCAAAAATCCTAGTTCTTAGATCATGAAACTAAACCTAGAAATCATCATGAAGCATATCATACAAGTCATTTCTAGAATCAATTTCATGTGAACCAAGTTTAGCTAAAAGATATTCAAAAGTGATCACAAAGCTAAAACTCAACAATCAATAGATCAAACAAACCTAGAATATGAATTAACATCATTCTTAAAATATTTCATTTATGAAATAGGAAAATTAAAAGAGATGATCAAAAGAGAAAGTGAGAAGATGATGTTTCACCTACAAATGATGAACCACAAACTGAAATCTGTTCACTGCTCAAAATCACGACATCATTTGGTTCTGAAAATGATTGAGGTTTGTTCCTCACTTCAAGACCAACATTTTTGGCTTTAGAATCACTTGATTCAAAGTTCAAATGAGATAGTTATGATTAAAACAATAAATCAAAAACTTGAAGAAATTTCTGCACTCTTTCTTTTTCAATTTTTTTCTTCAGACGAATTTGGAGGAAAGGAGGAAGATATTTAAAAGAGAGAAGAAGGGAGTTTCAGTGGCTAATCAAAGGAGGACATATCACCATCCCCGTGTGAGGCACGTGAGCCTCACAGGGCAGAGGGATGCCTGGGCTGTGAGCCTCACACGCCCCTCACGGGCTCCCCCATATAATGGCCTTTGGCCATTTCAAGCCTCTCTTGCACTCCTCTCGCATTCTTTAGCCCTATTCGGGCATTCGAACTCCGAATTCGAATCTGTCTTTGGATTACAAACTGTGACTCCCTCACGCATAAGGAAAACTATGAAACTTTGATAAAATGTTGAGAATTCAATTCTGCATACAATGATGGAGACAACACAATGTATGAGAACGTAAAGTAGCATAGCTTTCTAGTCTGGACTCGAAACCAAATGACCAGAACTCATTAAGGAATCATATGAGATCATGTTTAAGTCCAACACAAAAGAAACACAAGCAAATAAACATAAAGTCACACAAGTATGCCATTTCCTAGAGATAGTCCTAGAACATGCAATTTCACAATGTTTATCAAACAAAAGCAAATGTATGTGCATACTTCAACAAGTGTGTGAATGTGTTATACCAAATGTAGCACAACGATGCATGGAAACAGATGTATGAATTGTGTGTGATCGCTTACACCTTGCAAGAGGAAGAAGTATCTTGATATTTTAGCATCCAAGTAAGCGCTTTTCCTCTTGAAGACGATATTTGCATGAGAAGTTGCTTTTCTCCTTCGAAGCTTCTTTTCACCAAGAACCACCTAAGCAACTAACAATTACAAATAAAGAGAGTTTTGCAATGGAATCAAGCCAACAAAAATCAGGGATCTTACAAGGTTGAAGAAGGTGGGGTGCGTTTAGCACTGGGCTGGGGTGCACGCAGGCTTAGTCTGATCAGATTGGGTCGAGGTTTGGGCCTCACGTTTGGGCCAAGCCTGATCTGCTCATCTAATCAAAACGCACCATATTGAATCAGATTGAGCTTGTGTCTTGGGCTCCAGTTTGGGCCACGCCTAATTTGTATCCATGCTTGAAATGCGCCGTTTCACTTAACTGGTGGCGTGGGCTGTTGTGATTTGCATGGGAAATTATAAAATGCCCCCTAATCTCTCATAAAATCACAATAACTTCAATCTTCCTTCAATAATTACACTTTTACCCATAATTTTCCAAAATTACTCTAATGCCCATGAACTTTATAAATTCCTGAAAACACTTAATTTACACAATTAAATCACAGGATATTACCCAAGTATCAAGCGATCAGAGAAGGAAATGAGGGCCAAAATCATACCAATTTTGGTTTGATTAAATACCCCAAAACCTATTTTTTACTCATCCTCGAGCAAAACAAACTCTTTGTAAAAGACTCAAAAACCAATATTCAACTTGCAAAACCAAAAGCAAAAAGATTTAATCAACGTTGTGCTCATTAGGACATGTGCATGTAAGAGATGCTAAATGAATATTAAAGTCATGCCACTCTAAGTACACATTGCACGCGACGCGATCCTACAATCAAGATGCCAGAGTGCTATTTGGTAGAGAATGTAATTCACCTCGACATCTAATCCTCACCAGATTCTCTCATTTTCGCACAAATTCCTAGGCTTCACTCATAATCCATATGCAATATGAGTTTATGTTCAGGATATCAAATATAATTGCATATGATCATTTAAAAACACAATTTTTGAAAATTAGTCTCATGAATGGAATTGAAAGTCTTGAACTGAAAAGAACATGCATCAACCAAAATTTCCAAAGTGGACATCCCTAAAGATCAAATAGGTCTTTCATTTGGTTATAATGAGGCCTAAGGTGAATGGTGAGTCAATAAATGGGAAAAATTGATTTCAAACACCCAATGGTCACACTAAGGCATACATTCTAAATTTAGCACAATTTTCTCATTACAACTTTCATATTCACACTTTGGCGTTCAGGCTTACAATTCACTTTATGCATTTTCTACTCTTAATTTTCATTAAGTAGCTCATTTAATTCCACATAATTTATCTAGGCAATTTATGCCTCATTCATATTTTATTTTCTTTTCTTTGCTTGATTTTTTTTTCTTTTCAAGCATTGCATTTCATCTTTTTAATGTGCTTGCACATACATACATGCCTAGGTACACGCCTTATAATTTCTACAAACCCAAAGCTTACATTCAACCCCTAAGCCTTAGCAAACCATTTGGTACAACGTAAGTCTAGTGTATAGGCTATATGGTTTATGTTGATGTGGTTCATGAATCAAAAGCTTAATTGTGTTTGGCTTCAAATGGGCATGGGAGCACACACATCAGAGGATATGGAATTATTTAGGCCAATTTAGTGGTTCTTCACATGCATTGCCTAAAATCATCTCTAAAGGTTTGTCCCAAAAGTCAATTAAGGCATCCACAAGCAGTCCATAATTTTCTATAGCAAATAACATTTTAAATATGCTTAACATGTGTGTTTGAATGAGTGTTTAAAGACTGAAAACTTTCCCTCAAAATAAGCGTTTCAGGTCGTGTTTGTGAACCTCACGGGAAGTATCCACTATTAATTCCTATCCTTCAGGCACAATTGAATATTCACTTCAACATCAAGAGAAAAGAACTAGCGCGCTTTGCACAATGCAACCCTAAATGGCATGAATTTAATCTAAACTAAGCAACACAAAGATGCACAATTCCTTACTTGCATACATAATGGCACAATCTCTACAAGCAAAATATGCTCAAGCATGACATTATTACAAGATTTTTGAAATTTGATAAAAATTCAGCTCAAAATATTTGCACACAATGTGCAAATAAGAGACGGTGTTGCACACACACCCCTAAACCTAAATTAGACATTGTCCTCAATGTCTTTGGGGCATATTAAAATAGGTAAATGCGGCGCAACACATATCTACAATCAAAGAGTTTTAAAAACACAATAAATATTCAATAACATCCTATATGCTCATCATCAACTCAAGAGATATATCAATGTAAATTCATAAAGAGTTATCATCACAATCCATGTGGACAAAGTTGTTAGGATTATGCTCAATAGCAAGAGTGTAATGTTGTAATTAACAATCTTTTTCATATTAATAAAGTGATTTCTGGTTTAACAAATTGTATAGCATTTATAGTTTAATATTATAATTGTCAAAGTAAATAATCATAAGGTCTAAAGACTATGAGAAAAGAAGAATTGTTCGTACATCTGGATATGTATGTGGTAGACACAATTCTTTAGTTAGTCTTGAATAATGTTCACAACTTAAGTTAAAGGTTGGGCACCTTTATCTTGTTAAAGTTGTAGAATTCTTTTGCTAGCATTTGAGTGGGATCAAATGAGATATGATGAGTCTAAAATCATCGGAGTGACTTCGAGCAAAAGGATCTAGTGCACTGGGTGCATTGAACTGGATCACAATGAAAAGCTTTATCTAGAACCGTCAATAGATAATAGTCTTTTCATTATCAGGACAATCGGAGAGTCTATCTTAATCCTGAGATAAATGATGGACTTATGGTTGCAAATGATATCATTTGAGTTATCAATGAGTACGATTATAACGCATAGTCTATCCTCGATAGTTTGGTGATATTCATTTGTTAATCGATAGAGGACTTCATTTATAGATATGGACATTGTGGCTCCATTTATTAAATGAGAGTATACTATCATCATATGGATGTTTTGAGGTAATTGGATATTAAATCTCAACGTTGAGTTTTCGATAGTGTCTATTGAAAACATGGCTTCTGGACAAGTCAAAATATCCAAGTTCAAAACGTGGTCATATGAGTAAATATGGTAACTGTTAGGATTATACTCAATAGCAAGAGTGTAATAGTGTTTTTGACAATCTATTCATATTAATAATGTGATTTCTGGTTTAACAAATCTTATAGCATTTATAGTTTAATATTATAATTGTCCAAAGTAAATAATCATAAGGTCAAAAGACTATGAGAAAAGAAGAATTGTTCGTACATC
Source organism: Acer yangbiense (assembly GCA_008009225.1). NCBI lineage: Eukaryota > Viridiplantae > Streptophyta > Magnoliopsida > Sapindales > Sapindaceae > Acer > Acer yangbiense. The sequence continues at coordinate 37,887,028 of CM017761.1, forward strand.
TGGATATGTATGAGGTAGACACAATTCTTTAGTTAGTCTTGAATAATGTTCACAACTTAAGTTAAAGGTTGGGCACCTTTATCTTGTTAAAGTTGTAGAATTCTTTTGCTAGCATTTGAGTGGGATCAAATGAGTTATGATGAGTCTGAAATCATCGAAGGGTCTTTGAGTAAAAGAATCTAGTGAACTGGGTGCATTGAACTGGATCACAATGAAATACTTTATCTAGAACCGTCAATAGATAATAGTCTTTTCATTATCAGGACAATCGGAGAGTCTATCTTAATCCTGAGATAAATGATGGACTTATGGTTGCAAGTGGTATCATTTGAGTTATCAATGAGTACGATTATATAGCATAGTCTATCCTTGATAGTTTGGTGATATTCATTTGTTAATCGATAGAGGACTTCATTTATAGATATGGACATCGTGGCTCCATTTATTAAATGAGAGTAGAATATCATCATATGGATGTTTTGAGGTATTGGATATTGAATCTTAATGTTAAGTTTTCGATAGAGTCTATTGAAACATGGCTTCTGGACAAGTCAAAATATCCAAGTTCAAAATGTGGTCATATGAGTAAATATGGTAACTTGGAGAGCTATAGGCGGTCTATGAGCTCTTGGCGATTACTGATATTATTCAAGAGGATACACCATCTCCAATAAGATTGTCTAGGGTATGAATGAGAATCATTTTCTTATTCCATCTTTATTTAAGAGTGCAATTTTAGTTCTTTAGTGGAATGAACTAAAATTAATAGATTGAACCTAAGTAAATCATTTGTTGATTGTGATTGGGTTATGTCTATTGGAACTTAAATTTAGATAGGCCCGCCAAGATCCCCAATCCACACGGACTTGCATGGATCACTTGATATATTCTACCGGACCAATTTATGGGTCCATCTAGAATTGTATTTAATATATTAAGAATATAATTTGCACATTATTTATTTAATGGGTTGATCAATTATATTAATATATTAATGAAAGGCATGTGGGCTTGTTTCTTTTAGTAAGAATGGGTCTGGTTCACATGTGGGCTTTTTAATTAAAGTCTAATGGATTAAATAAAATAAGAAAATAATATTAGGCCCATGTATATGGTGTGGGCGGCAAGACTAGAATAATAGTCTAAAATATTATTTTATTTTATTGATTGATTAAATGGAAATTAATTAATTTCTTAGTTAATCATTTAATTGAGAATCAAAATCTTTTTATGACTTGGAAATATGTTTCTTAGTTGTATACTATTGTGGTAGTATAAATAAAATAAAAGACTTTATTTGGTAAGTAGATAAATAAGGGATTTATTTATCTAGTCAAATAAGGAAGTCTTTTATATAGTCACAAATACACTAAAGAGTTGGATTATGGTTGAATTCTAAAGATTGATAGAGATATATATTATATATAGTAAGTTAAATATATATATATATATAAGATATATGGATTGGAATTGGCGAATATATAGATATATATATTATATATGGCTAGTGGATTCATATATAGATAGATATATTATTTCGGACTAACATATATACATATATATATATATTGACTTTTATATTATATAATTGCATGCAGTATTACATATATATATATATATATATATTGACTTATATAGATTATAGAATGTATGCAGCATTCGTGCTTATATATAGATTATATAATTAAAGTTTTTTTTTGGTAAAAGAGAATTCGGCAACCCTAGAGTTCTTGCTTGAGAGAGTTTTTTCTTTTGCTAGAGAAAAATATAATCCAACTCTTAGATTAATTTGAGAATTCGGCCAAGAGGAAAAGAGAGAAAAGTTTGTTCTTATTTCGATAGTGCACTAGTAACTTTTATATCAAAAGGTTTTGTGCACAATTTCGAATAAGGTTCACGCGAGTTTCGATCTAACGATTGTGAATTCAAAAGTGACCGGAACATTCTTCGTAGCCTCTTGGAATTTGTTGTGACTAACGAAAAAGAAAAAGTTTTGTTAATCCATCCTCAGGTACACAATTCAAAGAGAAGGGAGACCACGCTCCTAGGTGATTCACGTTCGTGATTGGATTGGAAGATCTTGCGGATTACCATCGACGCAATGTCAATCGGATCACGCGACAAAGGTATGATACTTTTGATTATATATGTTTAATTAATTAGAGGGTTAAGGTTCAAATTATGGAAAAATTTTAAACTATAAAAACCCCTTTTTAGTCTCGCTTCCGCTGCATTGACCGTATTTTTCCCTACAATTGGTATCAGAGCCTAGGTTGAACCCTTTTAATTAATTAACGTATATATACGTGAATCTATTTCTTTTTATTGTGATTATGCATGTTTAGAAAGAGATGGCACTCTAGGTATTCGCATATATAATTACATGTGGATGTATGGATTTATATATGTTTTTATGTGGATTGTTGTTTCTCGATTTTGGTCCTAGATTTTCAATGCAATTTTTGTTTTGGAATTGTAACAAGAAGGGTGGTCTATTATCGCCATAATTCCTTCTTGGTAGTTGCTAAGTTTTTTATTTTTATTTTATTTTAAATGCAGTTTTTACTGCAGTTTTTATTTATTTATTCTAGTGCAGTTTTTTTTGTAATATATACTGCAGTGATTAAAAAAAAAAAAAAATACTGCAGTATTTTAATTTGTTTAAATACTGCTATAATGTATTCGGGTGTTGAAGATTCGAAGACATGAAGAAAAGGAAGCAACCGGAACCAAGAACGAGCACCGTACGCACCCTAGGAGTGGATTGGGCTGCGCATGGCAAGCCCAAATCTTGGTGGGCTGCGCACGGCAGCCTTGTGTGGCCTCATGGGCTGCGCACGGCAGCCTTGTGTGGCCTCATGGGCTGCGCATGGCAGCCCCTTTGTGGGGTTGTGGGCTGTGCACGCCCATGGGAGGAGGCCGGGGGATGAGCGATATGGTTGATGGCCACCTGAAGATCTTGTATTCCTGACAATTGTAATTTACTTGCTTTTCTAGGATGGACCAAAATTGTTGCTATTTATTTTTTGCATAAATATTACAATATTTGTTATTGTATGATAACATGACATATAGAATAGGAGTGCCACTCATATATCTCTTTTGGTATGAACATGCATTGAATGATTTAGGTATCTAAATTGGCATCTAGATAACTTGGTAAATCATTCTATGGGATTTAATCACACGCCTTAAATAATTGAGTGGGAGAAGGTGTTTTTGTAACACCTATGGCCTCCAAGGTTAGTTGAGCTTTATTATTTATTGGTAATCCCCCCAAGGGGCGTCCATGAATGAAATTTAGCAATATACTTCCTTACAAGGATAGACTAGACAATGGACTCAAACAAAATCTACTCCCCAAGGAGGGATTTTCGTGAGAGAAAATTGAGGGTCGATATCTTGGTAATACACTTAATGTAATTTTATTGATATCCTCCCAAGAGTTCTTGTCAATAAAATTGCAAGGCTAAAATTGAAAACGCTGGTTGTTATGTTAACAATTGGGTGGGACCTAGTCTAACTAGTAAATGGTGCGAACTCCCAAAAGAAGCGTAACATTTATGGGTGTTGGATCACCGTTGAATTTTTATGATTGAGTTATTTATTTAAATCAAGATAAATATTCGAAAGTGCTTTATCATGATTATTTACTCATATAATTTTGTTATATTCAGAAATCATGACCCCATCCCTAATGAACATCCTGAAAGATAACACTTTAACTGGAGATAATTATGTCACATGGAAAAGGAAAATTGGGTTGTTGCTGCAAGCTGAAAAACATAAGTTTGTTCTGTCTGCTCCTACTTATGAATCTCAGATTCATATGGTTGGTAAAGTTGCTACTGTTAAGGCCCGTCAAAAGGTCAAGGAACAACAGAAGAAAAAGCAACTTGGGCCTACCAAGAAGGAGACCAAGAAAGTAACCAAGATCAAAAGGAAGTGCTCCTTTTGTGGTGAAAAGGGACATTGGAAAATAAATTGCCCAAAGTCCCAGAACAAGAAGGAACAAGGTAATATTAATTATCTTGAAACATGTTTTCTGGCAGATTCTATAGATTCTTTGATCATAGACTCAAGAGCCACTAATCATGTTTGTTATTCCTTGCAAGGGTTCAAGGAAAGGAAAAGACTGAATAAAAATGAAATCAACTTGCGTTTAGGCAACAGAATGTTAGTGTCTGCAAGTGCAGTGGGAGATATTAGAGTTAATATTGATTCTAGTAGGCATTTAGAATTGATAGACGTTTATTATGTACCTCAATTCAAGAGGAATTTAATTTTAGTTTCTTGTTTAAATAAATTTGGATATTCGGTTACTTTTAATAAAGTTTTTATTATTAGTAAGAATGATAAAATTATTTGCAAAGGTACATTGGAAAACGGTCTGTTCTTTTTGCATATAAATATCTCTCACTCGTTAGACACAGAATTAACGAAACCTAATCATAAAAGAGTAAAAATTATCAATAGATGAAACCTACCTATGACATTTACGCCTAGGTCATATTAACCTTAATAGGATTAAAAGATTGGTAAGTGACGGACCTTTAAGTGACTTAAAGGTTGATGATCTACCAACTTGTGAATCTTGTTTGGAAGGTAAAATGACCAAAAGGTCGTTGTCGACCAAAGGTGCAAGAGCCACTGAATGTTTAGGATTGATACACACTGATGTATGTGGTTCTATGAGCATTCAAGCTAGAGGTGGATATGAGTACTTCATCACCTTCACATATGATTACTCGAGATTTGGCTATGTGTATCTCATGCGACATAAGTCGGATGCTTTTGACATGTTCAAAGCATTCAAAGCTGAAGTAGAAAATCAGCTTGAGAAAAACATAAAAATCTTGAGATCTGATCATGGTGGAGAATATCTATCTGGTGAGTTTCAGCAATATCTTATTGATAATGGGATAGTTTCTCAGTTTTCTGCACCGGGTACACCTCAACAGAATGGGGTAGCAGAAAAGAGAAATAGAACTCTTTTAGACATGGTTAGGTCTATGTTGAGTTATTCAACACTTCCTATTTCTTTTTGGGGATATGCTTTACAAACTACTATATACATTTTAAACGATGTACCATCTAAGTCAGTTCCTCAAACACCGCATGAGTTATGGACTGGGCACAAGCCTAGTTTACAACACTTAAGGATATTTGGTTGTCCTGCGCATGTGTTAAAAGGAAAGACAGAAAAGATGGAGTCCCGTTCAGAAACATGTAGGGTATCCAAAAGAAACTAAAGGATATTATTTCTATAGTCCTTTAGATCTTAAAGTATTTGTTTCGACAAATGCTAAATTTCTGGAAAAGGACTATATGAATGATTTTGTACCTAGAAGTAGAATTGTCCTGAATGAGATGTCAGGAGATACAATTCCACGAGAGGTTATACAACCTAACCCAATTGTAAGTTCCGATCCAACATAAGATCAACAACCTGCCATTCCTCGTCGTAGTGAGAGGGTTAGAACACAACCTGAAAGATACATCGGTCTGGGAGAATCAGTGGAGAATCTCCCGGACGACGATGATCCCTACACGTATAAGGAAGCAATGGAGGATGTTGATAGTCGCCATTGGCAAAAGGCAATGCAATCTGAGATTGAATTTATATTCGATAACAAAGTCTGGTCCTTTGTAAACTTGCCTAAAGGGATAAAACCCATTGGGTGCAAGTGGGTATACAAGAGGAAAAGAGGTATGGATGGAAAGGTGGAAACCTTTAAAGCTAGATTGGTAGCTAAAGGGTATACACAGAAAGAAGGTATCGATTATGAGGAAACCTTTTCTCCTGTGGCCATGCTTAAATCCATTAGGATACTCTTGTCCATTGCAGCATCTTTAGATCTAGAGATTTGGCAAATGGACGTCAAGACAGCTTTCCTTAATGGAAGTCTTGACAAAAGCATCTACATGATGCAACCAGAAGGATTCATTGAAATGGGCCAAATGGAAAAGGTATGCAAGTTGCAGAAATCCATATATGGATTAAAGCAAGCATCCAGATCCTGGAACATAAGGTTCGATCAAGCTGTGACGAACCTTGTGTATGCAAAAGGATTAATGGCGACAAGTTGGTTTTCCTAAATTCTTTATGTTGATGATATACTACTCATTGGAAACGATGTAGGTGTATTGACATCAGTAAAAGAATGGTTAGCAAAACAATTTGATATGAAGGACTTAGGAGAAGCAAGTTTTATTCTAGGTATCCAAGTAATAAGGGATAGAAAGAATAGAACGATTGCATTATCCCAAGCTTCATACATAGATAAAATCTTGTCTAGATTTTCCATGCAAGATTCCAAGAAAGGTATGTTACTTTTCAGAAATGGAATCAAACTTTCTAAGGAACAAGTTCCTAAGAATGAGCATGAAGAGCAATTCATGAGTAGGATTCCAAATGTCTCGGCAGTTGGAAGTCTCATGTATGCAATGCTCTGCACTAGACCAGATATTTGTTTTGCTGTGGGCATAGTTAGCAGGTTTCAATCGAAACCTGGCCCTGATCATTGGACGGAAGTCAAGCATATTTTCAAGTATCTCAGGAGAACGAGAGATAATATACTTGTATACTCAGGAGGGGATTTAATTCCCGTTGGGTATACAGATTCTGATTTCCAGTCGGACTTTGACTCCATAAAATCCACATCAGGATTTGTGTTTACTATTGGAGGAGGATCAGTCGTATGGAGGAGTATCAAGCAATCTTGTATTGCTGATTCCACCATGGAAGTTGAGTATGTTGCTGCATACGAAGCTTCCAAAGAGGCTGTTTGGCTCTTCCAATTCTTGATTGACTTGGAAGTGGTTCCTAGTGCGAATAAGCAGAACACTATCTACTATGACAATAGTGGAGCAGTGGCTAATTTGAAAGAACCAAGAAGTCGTAAGAGAGGAAAACACACTGAAATGAAGTATCATCTTTTAAGGGAAATTGTATATAGGGGTACATGGGTATGAGAGATATGACACATTTGCTATAGCGCAAGTGGGAGATTGTTAGGATTATACTCAATAGCAAGAGTGTAATAGTGTTTTTGACAATCTATTCATATTAATAATGTGATTTCTGGTTTAACAAATCTTATAGCATTTATAGTTTGAATATTATAATTGTCAAAAGTAAATAATTATAAGGTCAAAAGACTATGAGAAAAGAAGAATTGTTCGTACATCTGGATATGTATGAGGTAGACACAATTCTTTAGTTAGTCTTGAATAATGTTCACAACTTAAGTTAAAGGTTGGGCACCTTTATCTTGTTAAAGTTGTAGAATTCGTTTGCTAGCATTTGAGTGGGATCAAATGAGTTATGATGAGTCTGAAATCATCGAAGGGTCTTCGAGTAAAAGAATCTAGTGCACTGGGTGCATTGAACTAGATCACAATGAAATACTTTATCTAGAACCGTCAATAGATAATAGTCTTTTCATTATCAGGACAATCGGAGAGTCTATCTTAATCCTGAGACAAATGATGGACTTATGGTTGCCAGTGGTATCATTTGAGTTATCAATGAGTACGATTATATAGCATAGTCTATCCTCGATAGTTTGGTGATATTCATTTGTTAATCGATAGAGGACTTCATTTATAGATATGGACATCGTGGCTCCATTTATTAAATGAGAGTAGAATATCATCATATGGATGTTTTGAGGTATTGGATATTGAATCTTAACGTTAAGTTTTCGATAGAGTCTATTGAAACATGGCTTCTGGACAAGTCAAAATATCCAAGTTCAAAATGTGGTCATATGAGTAAATATGGTAACTTGGAGAGCTATATGCGGTCTATGAGCTCTTGGCGATTACTGATATTCTTCACGAGGATACACCATCTCCAATAAGATTGTCTAGGGTATGAATGAGAATCATTTTCTTATTCCATCTTTATTTAAGAGTGCAATTTTAGTTCTTTAGTGGAATGAACTAAAATTAATAGATTGAACCTAAGTGAATCATTTGTTGATTGTGATTGGGTTATGTCTATTGGAGCTTAAATTTAGATAGGCCCGCCAAGATCCCCAATCCACACGGACTTGCATGGATCACTTGATATATTCTACCGGACCAATTTATGGGTCCATCTAGAATTGTATTTAATATATTAAGAATATAATTTGCACATTATTTATTTAATGGGTTGATCAATTATATTAATATATTAATGAAAGGCATGTGGGCTTGTTTCTTTTAGTAAGAATGGGTCTGGTTCACATGTGGGCTTTTTAATTAAAGTCTAATGGATTAAATAAAATAAGAAAATAATATTAGGCCCATGTATATGGTGTGGGCGGCAAGACTAGAATAATAGTCTAAAATATTATTTTATTTTATTGATTGATTAAATGGAAATTAATTAATTTCTTAGTTAATCATTTAATTGAGAATCAAAATCTTTTTCTGACTTGGAAATATGTTTCTTAGTAGTATACTATTGTGCTAGTATAAATAAAATAAAAGACTTTATTTGGTAAATAGATAAATAAGGGATTTATTTATCTAGTCAAATAAGGAAGTCTTTTATATAGTCACAAATATACTAAAGAGTTGGATTATGGTTGAATTCTAAAGATTGATAGAGATATATATTATATATGGTAAGTTAAATATATATATAAGATATATGGATTGGAATTGGCGAATATATAGATATATATATTATATATGGCTAGTGGATTCATATATAGATAGATATATTATTTCGGACTCACATATATACATATATATATATTGACTTTTATATTATATAATTGCATGCAGTATTACATATATATATATATATATATTGACTTATATAGATTATAGAATGTATGCAGCATTCGTGCTTATATATAGATTATATAATTAAAGTTTTTTTTTGGTAAAAAGAGAATTCGGCAACCCTAGAGTTCTTGCTTGAGAGAGTTTTTTCTTTTGCTAGAGAAAAATATAATCCAACTCTTAGATTAGTGTGAGAATTCGGCCAAGAGGAAAAGAGAGAAAAGTTTGTTCTTATTTCGATAGTGCACTAGTAACTTTTATATCAAAAGGTTTTGTGCACAATTTCGAATAAGGTTCACGCGAGTTTCGATCTAACGATTGTGAATTCAAAAGTGACCGGAACATTCTTCGTAGCCTCTTGGAATTTGTTGTGACTAACGAAAAAGAAAAAGTTTTGTTAATCCATCCTCAGGTACACAATTCAAAGAGAAGGGAGACCACGCTCCTAGGTGATTCACGTTCATGATTGGATTGGAAGATCTTGTGGATTACCATCGACGCAATGTCAATCGGATCACGCGACAAAGGTATGATATCTTTAGTATTATATGTTAATTAATTAGAGGGTTAAGGTTCAAATTATGGAAAAATTTTAAACTATACTAAACTCGTTTTTAGTCTCGCTTCCGCTGCGTTGACCGTATTTTTCCCTACAGTAACTTGGAGAGTTATAGGCGGTCTATGAACTCTTGGCGATTACTGATATTAATCACGAGGATACACTATCTCCAACATGATTGTCTAGGGTATGAATGAGGAACATCTTCCTTTTCTATCTTTATTTAAGAGTTCAGTTTTAGCTCTTTAGTGGAATGAGTTAAAATTAATGGATCGGACCTAAGTGAATCATTTGTTGATTGTGATTAGGTTATGTCTATTGAAGCTTAAATTTAGATGGCCCGCCAAGATCCCCAATCCATACGGACTTGCATGGATCACTTGATATATTCTACCGGACCAATTTAAGGGTCCATCTAGAATTGCATTTAATATATTAAGAATATATTTGCACATTATTTATGTAATGGGCTGCTCAATTATATTAATATATTAATGAAAGACATGTGGGCTTGTTTCTTTTAGTAAGAATGAGTCTGGTTCACATGTGGGCTTTTTATTTAAAGTTCAATGGATTAAATGAAATAAGAAAATAATATTAGGCCCAATTTTATTCAAGTGGGGCGGCAAGGTTAAAGTTTTAACCTAATATATTATTTTGTTTCATTTGTTTTAATTAAATAAGAATTAATTAATTTATTAGTTAATTATTTAATTAAGAAACAAATCTTTTCTGATTAGGAAATATGATTCCTAGTCTTATACTATAGTTGGTAGTATACTAAAAGTAAAAGACTTATTTGGTAAGAAAATAAATAATTAATTTTATTTATTTAATCAAATAAGAAGTCTTTTTATTTAGTCAAATAAAAGAATAAAAGTTTTATGAATTGAATTAGGGTTTGAAGTCTTAACTAGATAGGAATTAGGGTGCAACACAAACTCTTTTAAGCTTGTGTGTTGCGGCAACCCTAGTCCTTTTTGGGTAGAGAATTCGGCAACCCTAATAGGAAAGGAGGAAGAAAATTTGGCCACCTATATAAGTGCTCTTATAGAATTCGGCCACAACAAGTGTTCTTGATACAAATTTCTTCTTCTTCTCAATTCATAAGATAGATTATTTTAATTCTACTAAAACATAAAAGAGTGTTAGATTGTTCTTTGATGGTATACTATTTGCTTATTCATCAATAAGCTTGTGTGTACGACATCGATCTAGGTTCACGCGAGTTTCGATCATTAGATTGAGAACTCAAAAGTGACCCGAATAATCTTAGTATTCTTTTGATTGTTTTTGTGACTAACAAAGAAAAGAAAAGTTTGTTTGTCCATTCACAGGTTTGCAATTCAAAGAAAAGGGAGACCACGCTCCTAGGTGATCATTAGTTTGTTTGTCCATTCACAAGCAAGCCTTTAGGGTTGGCCGAATTCCTCTTCCCATAATAAAATAGGGTGTATGAATTCTTCTTGTCCACAATAATATATATCGCACGAATTCTTCTTGCCCATATAAAAAATATAGTCAACGAATTCTTCTTGCCCATATTAAATATATAGTGGACCTATTCTAATTGCCATCTAAATAATATATATATATCTGTGAATTCTCTTGCCATAATAATATATAGTCAATAGGCCAATTCTTCTTGCCATATCTATATTATATATATTTAGTGTACGAATTCTTGTCATATATATTTTGGGTGGCTGAAATCTTTCACCAAATAGGATTTATGTCTTTTGACCTAAATCCTAACCCTAGGTAGATTTTTTTAGAATTCCAAATCCTAATCCAACTCTTTAGTGTATTTATGACTGTATCAAAAACTTCCTAATTTGACTAGATAAATAAATTCATTTTATTTATTTACTTACCAAATAAAGTCTTTGATACTTATTATACTACTAACACTAAGAAACATATTTCCTAGTCAGAAAAAGATTTTGATTTTTAATTAAATAATTAATCAATCAATTAATTAACTTCCATTTAATTAAATAATAAAATAATATAATATATTAAGCTAATCCATTAGCCTTGCCGCCCATATACCATACATGGGCCATATATTATTTTCCCATTTTATTTAATCCATTAGACTTTAAATAAAAAGCCCACATGTGAACTATACCCATTCTTACTAAAAGAAACAAGCCCATATGCCTTTCATTAATATATTAATATAATTTAACAGCCCATTAAATAAATAATGTGCAAATTATATTCTTAATATATTAAATACAATTCTAGATGGACACATAATCAGTCCGGTAGAATATATCAAGTGATCCATGCAAGTCTGTGTGGATTGAGGATCTTGGCGGGCTATCTAAATTTAAGCTTCAATAGACATAACCTAATCACAATCGACAAATGATTCACTTAGGTTCAATATATTAATTTTAGTTCATTCCACTAAAGAACTAAAATTGCACTCTTAAATAAGATAGAATAAGTAAATGTTTCTCATTCATACCCTAAACAATCTTATTGGAGATAGTGTATCCTCGTGAAGAATATCAGTAATCGCTAAGAGCTCATAGACCGCCTATAGCCCTCCAAGTTACCATATTTACTCATATGACCACATTTTGAACTTGGATATTTTGACTTGTCCAGAAGCCATGTTTCAATAGACACTATCGAAAACTTAACGTTAAGATTTAATATCCAATACCTCAAAACATCCATATGATGATATTCTACTCTCATTTAATAAATGGAGCCACGATGTTCATATCTATAAATGAAGTCCTCTATCGATTAACAAATGAATACCACCAAACTATCGAGGATAGACTATGCTGTATAATCGTACTCATTGATAGCTCAAATGATAACACTTGCAACCATAAGTCCATCATTTATCTCAGGATTAAGATAGACTCTCCGATTGTCCTCATAATGAAAAGACTTTTTTCTACTGACGGTTATAGATAAAGTATTTCATTGTGATCCTATTAAATGCATCTAGTGCACTAGATTCTTTTACTCAAAGACACTTTAATGATTTTAGACTCATCATACCACATTTGATCCCACTCAAATGCTAGCAAAAGAATCTACAACTTTAACAAGATAAAGATGCTCAACCTTTACCTTAAGTTGTGAACATTATTCAAGACTAACTAAAGAATTGTATCTACCTCATACATATCCAGATGTACGAACAGTTCTTCTTTTCTCATAGTCTTTTGTCCTTATGATTATTTACTTTTGACAATTATAATAATTAAACTATAAATGCTATAAGATTTGTTAAACCAGAAATCACTTTATTTATATGAAAAGATTGTCAAAACCATATTACACTCTTGCTATTGAGCATAATCCTAACAATCTCCCGCTTGCGCTATAGCAAGTGTGTCATATCTCTCATTCCCATGAACTCACATTTATACACAATTTCCCTTAAATGATGATACTTCCTTTCAATGTGTTTTCCTCTCTTATGACTTCTTGGTTCTCTCGAATTAGCCACTGCTCCACTATTGTCACAGTAGATAGTAATCTATTTATTCGCATCAAGAACCACTTCCAAGTCAATCAAGAATTGGTGGAGCCAGACAGCCTCTTTGACAACCTCGCATGCACCAACATACTCAGCTTCCATGGTAGAGTCAGCAATACAAGATTGCTTGATACTTCTTCATATGACTGCTCCTCCTCCAAGAGTAAACACAGATCCTGATGTGGATTTTCTGGAGTCAGAATCCGATTGGAAATCAGAATCATCAGGACCAGGTTTCAATTGAAACCTACTAACTATGCCAACAACGAAACAAATATCTGGTCTAGTGCAGAGCATTTCATACATGAGACTTCCAACTGCCGAGGCATATGGAACTCTACTCATGAATTGCTCTTCATGCTCATTCTTAGGAACTTGTTCCTTAGAAAGCTTGATTCCATGTCTGAAAGGTAACATACCTTTTTTGGAATCTTGCATGGAGAACCTAGACAAGATTTTATCTATGTATGAAGTTTGGGATAATGCAATCGTTATATTCTTTATATCACTTATTACTTGGATACCAAGAGTATAACTTGCTTCTCCTAAGTCCTTCATATCAAATTGTTTTGCTAACCATTCTTACTGATGTCAATACACCTACATCATTTCCGATGAGTAGTATATCATCAACATAAAGAATCAGGAAAACCAACTTGTTGCCTTTAATCCTTTTATACACACAGGGCTCATCAAGGTTTTGAATAAATCCAAAACTTTTCAAAGCTTGATCTTACCTTATGTTCTAGGATCTGAATGCTTGTTTTAATCCATATATGGATTTTTGCAACTTGCATACTCTTTCTGCTTGGCTCTTTTCAATGAATCCTTCTGATTGCATCATATAGATGCTTTCATCAAGACTTCCGTTAAGGAAAGCTATCTTGACGTCCATTTGCCAAATCTCAAGGTCTAGAGATGCTGCAATGGATAAGAGTATCCTTATAGATTTAAGCATGGCCACATGAGAGAAGGTTTCCTCGTAATCGATACCTTTTTTCTGTGTGTAACCTTTATCTACTAATCTAGCTTTAATCCATACCTCTTTTCCTCTTGTATACCCACTTGCACCCAATGGGTTTTATCCCTTTAGGCAAGTCTACAAGGGACCAGCCTTTGTTATTGAACATAGATTCAATCTCAGGTTGCATTGCCTTTTGCCAATGGCGACAATCAACATCCTCCATTGCTTTCTTATATGTGTAGGGATCATCGTCGTCCGGGAGATTCTCCACTGATTCTCCCAGACTGATGTATCCTTCGGGTTGTCTACTAACCCTCCCACTACGACGAGGAATTGTAGGTTGTCAATTTTGTGATGGTGCGGAACTTACAATTGGGCTAGGTTGTGTAACCTCTTGTGGAATTGTATCTCCTGACATCTCATTCAGGAAAATTCTACTTTTAGGTACAAAATCATTCATATAGTCATTTTCTAGAAATTTAGCATTTGTTGAAACAAATACTTTAAGATCTGAAGGACTATAGAAATAATATCCTTTAGTTCCTTCTAGATACCCTACAAATATGTATGTTTCCGAATGGGACTCCATCTTTTCTGTCTTTCCTTTTAACACATGCGCAGGACAACCAAATATCCTTAAGTGTTGTAAACTAGGCTTTCGCCCCATCCACAACTGATGCGGTGTTTGAGGAACCGACTTAGATGGTACATCGTTTAGAATGTATATTGTAGTTTGTAAAGCATATCCCCAAAAAGAAATAGGAAGTGTTGAATAACTTAACATAGACCTAACCATGTTCAAAAGAGTTTTATTTCTCCTTTCTGCCACCCCATTTTGTTGAGGTGTACCTAGTGCATAAAACTGAGAAATGATCCCATTATCAATAAAATATTGCTGAAACTCACCAGATAGATATTCTCCACCACGATCAGATCTCAAGATTTTTATGTGATTCTCAAGCTGATTTTCCACTTTAGCTTTACATGCTTTGAACATGTCAAAAGTATTCGACTTATGTCTCATGAGATACATATAGCCAAATCTCGAGTAATCATCTGTGAAAGTGATGAAGTACTCATATCCACCTCTAGCTTGAATGCTCATAGGACCACATACATCAGTGTGTATTAATCCTAAACATTTAGTGGCTCTTGTGCCTTTGGTCCTGAATGACCTTTTGGTCATTTTACCTTCCAAACAGGATTCACATGTTGGTAGATCATCAACCTTTAAGTCACTTAAAGGTCCATCACTAACCAATCTTTTAATCCTATTAAGGTTAATATGACCTAGGCGCAAATGCCATAGGTAGGTTTCATCTTTTGATAATTTTACTCTTTTATGATTAGGTAGCGTTAATTATGTGTCTAACAAGTGAGAGATATTTCTATGTAAATAGAATAGACCGTTTTTCAATGTACCTTTGCAAACAAATTTGTTATTCTTACTAATAATAAAATCTTTATTAAAAGTAACCGAATATCCAAATTTATTCAAATAAGAAACTAAAATCAAATTCCTCTTGAATTGAGGTACATAATAAACGTCTATCAAATCTAAATACCTACTAGAATCTAGATTAACTCTAATATCTCCCACTACACTGGCAAACACCAACGCTCTGTTGCCTAAACGCAAGTTGATTTCATTCTTATTTCGTCTTTTCCTTTCCTGGAACCCTTGCAAGAAATAACAAACATGATTAGTGGCTCCAGAGTCTATGATCCAAGAATTTGTAGAATCTACTAGAAAACATGTTTCAAGATAATTAATATTACCTTGTTCCTTCTTTTCTGAGACTTTGGGCAATTACTTTTCCAATGTCTCTTTTCACCACAAAGGAAGCACTTCCATTTGATCTTGGTTACTTTCTTGGTAGGCCCAATGACACGCACGAGACAGTTCTATAAACTGTGGTAAATAATAGGACGTGCGAGTGTTTTTACCCTTCGCAAGTATACGAATCGTCTGACGTGTATAGCGGATACAAGTAAGGGTATCGTTCCACGGGGAGGTACGGTACACTTGAGTCGGTTCTACGTCTTATGTTATAGACAAGCTATTTACACTAATTACAAGCAAGAAAAGTAATGGGAGATGGTGGCAAGCAATTATCTAAACTAAAATGGCTAGGATGGAAAATTAAAGCTATGCGTATCCTATGGTCAAGGATATGTAATCTCTATACTACAACGACAACTAAAGAGATGTAAACACAAGACAATTCTAATTAACTAAAACTAACTAGATGGCAACTAAGTAAGCAAGTAAGTAAATTAACACTAAGTCACTACAATTAAATTACACTAAGATTGCATTTAATCAACTACAACTAAGTTATACTAACTTAACTACAACTAACTAATCTATCTAATTCTTGCAAGGTTATGCAAGAGCAAAGATAAATGAAAAGGGATATTATCAATTGATCACAATTAAGCACACTAGTTCTATGGCATAGGTAATTCAACAACTACCACTCTAAATATTATCAACTAATGATCTTAGAATGACAATAATAGAGGGATTACACCCTAGAACATAAGAATTAGTTAACATGCATGGACATGCAAATACTAACTAAGTCTTCTCCAATATAGCTAATCAAATGTTATTAATCAAGATTACATGCTACTAATTCGTCAATCAACAACATGCATCCATTCAATTTAACTCAATTCAACATTTAATAGCTAAAAATGGATATGATAAATATAGAGATCAATCAATTATAATATAAAGTCATATGAAAATCAATCCCTCAACATTGAGAGTATATTACACATACATGTTACATGAATCACAAATAATGGAAAGAAGTAAGAGTAATAAGTAACCACAAGATGGTAAGCTTCTTGTCTTCAATGAAGCTCCAATTCCACTTCTTCCAAGCTATGAAGCTCACATGCAACAAGTAGTGAATTCTAAGTTATCTAGGCTATTCTAGTGTAATTCTAAGCTATTGGGTGTAATTTGGTCTAAGTTTGGATATTAGAGAGGTGTTCTAGGTTACAAGAGGATGAATATATATATATATGGAATTGTTTTGGGGAAGCATTGGATGAAATATCCTCAAGGTCGGTCACTCCAGCGGGTTTGGAACCCCTGTTTCGGGGGTTAATCCCCACCGACGGAGCTCGCGGCAATTTCTAAAAGTTGGCCACGAGTTCTGACCTTCTGGACCGCGGGATTGTTCCAGCGGCATGAAACCGCTGAGCTTCAGTGAATTTGGACGTCTTTGGAGAGGGAAAGAAGCCACTGGAACAAGCTTACAAGCTTAGCTTGGTCATGGAGTTTGGAGGATTTGGTAGAGATGGAAAACTTCAACATGGGAGGCTCAAAGTGGTGGCAAACTAACCGAGAGGAGATCGGCTGCCGATCTGGGCAGGAATCATCGGAAAAATGATCAGAAAATGACCAAAACACGTCTGGTCAAACGGGTCTGCACCGGGTCGGATCCAGGTCACGCAGGTCGTCGTCGACCCGGTTGAAGGTTGAAGAAGGGCTGACATCATCGTGACATCATGCTGATGCGAGCCCAAGCCAAACGACACCGTTTCTCTGCTGACGTGGCATTGACGCTGTGCCCTGGCTGGCGAATTACCATTTGCACCCCTGAGCTTTCCCTTATTCACAGAATTTGCATTATATTCCTGAATATTGCACTTTTGCCCCTGATTTCTCCACAATTACCATAATGCCCTTGAATTCCTCTAATTACCTGAAACACTTATTTACACCTTATTAAATACACAAAAATGCTCGGAAACGAATACAAAAGATAGGAAAATAGAGCGCTAAATGTGAACATTTGGAGCGTGATCACCCAAGTTGCTTTTTCTTCTACTGTTTCTTGACCTTCTTACGGGTCTTAATAGAAGAGGGGGTATGTTTCTGTTCGGGTGGATCCGATTGCTTATCAGGCCTGTCTTGAGTTGTGTAGGAATGCTCTTATTGGTTGTGTGGTGCTTTCCAGTGGTGAGCGGCCTTGGAAGCTTGTGAATCTTAAGGTAAGACTTAGCAAGCATTGGATGCTAAATTCTGATTGGCGACTTATATCTCTAAGGAGAGGCTATTATCAGATTCTTTTAAAGTCTTCTACTGATAAGAATCATGTCTAGAGCTAGGTATTCTTCGCCTATAGCCTTGGGTCCCGGATTTTAACCCATCTCTACAGAAGTCCACCAATGCTCATGTTTGGGTTAGGCTCTTTAATCTATCGTGGGAATACTGGCATCTGAAAATTATTTCTGACTTGGCTAAAAGGATTGGGGTGCCATTACGGTTGGACAAGGCTACTAGTGATGGGGATTTTGGTCATTATGCTAGAGTTCTAGTTGATGTGGATGTGTCATCAGTGCTGCTTACTTCAGTGTTGCTGGAGAGGGATGAATTTCATAGTTCTTTTATAGCTGTTGAGTATGAGAATCTCCCAGCTTTTTGCTCAACTTGCTCTTCTAAAGGTCATTTGCCTAGTTCTTGTCATTGGAACAAGTTTTCTAAGGTTCCTCTGACTAGTTCTGCAAAATCAACCCAGGATATAGCAGGAGATTCTAGAGTTTTTGGGGTTAATGGTTTTCAGCCTGTTCGGACCCGTTCTTCTAAATCAGTTTATTGCCCTGTTATTACACCTTAGGAGGAGGTCCCGTTATCCAATGTTTTTTCAACTATTCACCAGAATGTAGGTGGTCAAGATTCAATGGTTGTCCATACTTCAGTAGGGTCTAATTTGATCTCAGGATCCACTTTGTCCACTGGTTTGGTTCACTCTTCGGATCAGTCTTTGTCTACTGTCTCAGCTATTTCGGAAGTGGTTTCGAGTTCGGTTCCTCCAATGATTTCCTGAGCATTGCAGATTAGCAAGGGTTCAGGATTTGATGACAGGGTCACTGATTCAGTTATGGTTTCTAGTTTTTCGGTTGTTGATCCTTCTATTAGTTCTGTTAGTTCGGTTGTAGGGGTGGTGCATGATTCGAGGACTATTGTTTAGGGTTCTTTGGTGGTCAATCAAGTTCGCCCTATGGTCTCTACCATTTTATCTAGGTCATCTTCTCGTCCGGGTCAGACGGCTCGTCGGCAAGTTAGGGTTCATGAAGTTTTAGGCAATCAGTCATCTAATGAGGCAATTGTGTCTTCAACTTCGAATGTCAATGTGGATCAAAGTAGTTTACAAGATGGATCCGGTTTTTCTTGTTCTTCGGTTATGGATCCTAGGGTGTAGATTCAGAACTCGGGTCCGTTAACAGAATCTCAGGCCGAGCTTCGCCTTATTACAGATTCTTCATGGGCTTCCCAGATGGAGGAGAGTGAGTTAGCTGATGCTGAAGTTGCTCAGAGAGCTTTGAGGGTTAAGCGTAGGCTGGCTTCTTTAAAGTCTGGATGACGGGCTCCTCCGACTGCTTCCGATGATTAATGTTCTCTTTTGGAACTGTCATGGGATCCGGGGTGAGTCCACGAGGCGGGTTCTTAGAGAGTTATGTTGTTTACATAGACCTGCTTTGGTTTGTATTGCAGAGCCTATGGTTGATTTTTCATCTATCTCTTCAAGTTTCCGGTCTTCGCTCGGTCTTCGTCTGGTGGGCATGAATGATAGGGGTGGGTTGATTCTGACTATTTGGGTTTTCGCTTGTGCTTCATTTCCTGAGGCTCAGATGGTTCACTGTCATGATCAACAACTTACTGTTTCGCTCTCGATCGGTTCTCGGGTCCATTGGTACACTTTTGTTTATGCGAGCACTTTTCAGTGGCTCATAGGTCTCTTTGGCAGTCTCTTCGAGATATGGTTAGTTTGGTTTCTTCTTCCTAGTTGGTTGTTAGGGATTTTAATGCGGTTCTGGGTGCTCATGAGGCTTTGGGTTCTCGTTCTCCTGCCTGTGGTTCTTGTGAGGATTTCAAGTCAATAATTGAGGATTGTGATTTAGTTGGCATTCGTTCTCAGGGTGCCCGATTCACTTGGGTTAGAGGTCGCAGTAACCTCACTAGAGTTGAGAGACGATTAGAGAGAGTTTTGGTTTCAGATGGTTGCATTTCCTGTTGGCGGGAAATTTCGTGTGTGGCTCTCCCCCGTATATGTTCAGATCACTGTCCGTTTTTGGTTCAGTTGTCAGATTTTGAGGTTTCTAGTCAGAGGTCGTTTCGGTTTCAGAGCATGTGGTTAGAGCATCCTGATTTTATAGCTATTGTTCACAGGATTTGGAGCTCTCCTGTTATGGGTAGGCCTCATCAGGTTGTTATCTATAAGCTGAGAAGATTGAAGAAGGATCTCAAGTCTTGGAATTGGGAGGGTTTTGGGGATCTTAACTCTGCCATTGCTGGGAAGTGTGCGGAGCTTCATTCTATTCGACTAGATTCTAACCGGGGTTTTTGTTAAGATTATGCTCAATAGTAAGAATGTAACATTGTTTTTGACAAACTTTTCATATTAATAAAGTGATTTCTGATTTAAACAAATCTTATAGCATTTATAGATTGAATATTATAATTGTCAAAAGTAAATAATCATAAGGTCAAAAGACTATGAGAAAAGAAGAATTGTTCGTACATCCTGGATATGTATGAGGTAGACACAATTCTTTAGTTAGTCTTGAATAATGTTCACAACTTAAGTTAAAGGTTAGGCACCTTTATCTTGTTAAAGTTGTAGAATTCTTTTACTAGCATTTGAGTGGGATCAAATGTGTTATGATGAGTCTAAAATAATCGGAGGGTCTTCGAGTAAAAGAATTTAGTGCACTGGGCGCATTGAACTGTATCACAATGAAATACTTTATCTAGAACCGTTAATAAATAATAGTCTTTTCATTATCAGGACAATCGGAGAGTCTATCTTAATCCTGAGATAAATGATGGTCTTATGGTTGCAAGTGGTATCATTTGAGTTATCAATGAGTACGATTATATAGCATAGTCTATCCTCGATAGTTTGGTGATATTCATTTATTAATCGATAAAGGACTGCATTTATAGATATGGACATCGTGGCTCCATTTATTAAATGTGAGTAGAATATCATCAAATGGATGTTTTGAGGTTTTGGATATTAAATTTTAACGTTGAGTTTTCAATAGTGACTATTGAAAGATGACTTCTGGACAAGTCATAATATATATCCAAGTTCAAAGTGTGGTCATATGAGTAAATATGGTAACTTGGAGAGCTATAGACGGTCTATGAGCTCTTGGCGATTACTGACATTCTTCACGAGGATTCACTATCTCCTATAAGATTGTCTAGGGTATGAATGAGAGTCATTTACTTATTCCATCTTTATTTAAGAGTGCAATTTTAGTTCTTTAGTGGAATGAACTAAAATTAATAGATTGAACCTAAGTGAATCATTTGTTGATTGTGATTGGGTTATATCTATTGGATCTTAAATTTAGATAGGCCCGCCAAGATCCCCAATCAACACGGACTTACATGAATCACTTGATATATTCTACCGGACTAATTATGGGTCCATCTAGAATTGTATTAAGGCATGTGGGCTTGTTTCTTTTAGTAAGAATAGGCCTAGTTCACATGTGAGCCTTTTAATTAAGGTCTAATGGATTGAATGAAATAAGAAAATAATATATGGCCCATGTATATGTATGTGGGACGGCAAGACTAATATAAAAGTCTAATATATTATTTATTTCATTATTTGATTAAATGGAAATTAATTAATTGATTAATTAATTATTTAATTGAAAATCAAAATCTTTTTCTGACTAGGAAATATGTTTCTTAGTAGTATACTATTGTGGTAGTATAATAAATATAAAAGACTTTATTTGGTAAGTAGATAAATAAGGGATTTATTTATCTAGTCAAATAAGGAAGTCTTTTATATAGTCACAAATACACTAAAGAGTTGGACTAGGGTTTGGAATTCTAAGGAAGTGTACCTAGGTTTAGGATTTAAGTCAAAAGACAAATCCTACATGGAAAAGGATTTCGGCCACAATATATGAGATATATATGGCAATTGGCTGGATATATATTGTTGACGGGGAAATTTGGATTACCACACAACCAACAATTAAATCAAAAGTATCGTCAATTAAGAAAGAAATTCAATGCATGCAAGAGACCAATTTACGTGAAAAACCCTTGAATGGGAAAAAACCACGGCGTCCCGGAGGACAAGAAAATATCACTATAGTTTACTTGTTTCGATTACACACTCAAATCTCTAGAATTATTGCTTTTCTCTCTTTTGGTTATTTCGAACCCCCTCCTCATGGGATAGGTGGTTCTATTTATACATGATAATCTAGGGTTACTACGTGATCCTGTCCTGTTGGAGGTAGGATTTCCTTTTTGATTCGTACTCGGATTCCCATGATGTAACAGATACGGGTATGTGTTTTCGGCCCTTTCCTTTTCTGCGACTCCTTGTTGCCATAGGTCTTTTGGGAGTTTAGGGTTTATTTTCATGTTTCAGCCGAGTCGGTTTGTGCCCAGCACACAGATGTGGCAACATCTCCCCTCCTAGGTTTTACCCTTTGGCGACTATGCTTCTATCTTTGGCGAGTACATATCTAGCTCTAGCGAACACATCTTTAATTTATTTGACTTGATATGCCGATCGGTCCACGTTTTCTTCTTTGACCTAGTCAATGAGTGACGTGGCAACCTGTTCCTCAGCATTTATTGACTCCTTTGATGACGCGGCTACTTGGCGAAATTATATATACAACAATACCCCCATAAATATTTCGAGCTGAGCAAACGATTTGGGTTTCTAATTCGTTTGCCTCCGCGAGTAGTATTTATATCCATGCTTATAAAATTTTGGCGCATTTTGCAAATAATTCCCCCCTTTTTCATTTTTACCATGTGTTGAATTTGTTAGTTGATTCTTCCGGTGCAAGCCTTCATTCTTGGCCACACAATTTCTGGCGCTTCCACTCATTTGACAGGTGAAGACACATTTTGACTGATCGGTGATCCCTGAGGTGCCACATGTCTGTTACTTGGTGGTGACTGTTGCGGCCAGTTATTGTGACTGTCACTCACTTTAACTAAATATCTTTTTATCTGATTTTTTTTCTTTTTGAATTTCAAAACTCCCTCTTTTAATGCCTGATCGTTTCTCCTTCTCCTCCATCCTCTCACGTCTCCATTAATCTCTTCTTTCTCTCAAAACAGAGTTCCTTCATTGTCTCTTATTCTTCTCCCTTAGAAACTTCTGCCATAGATTTCTTTTATTGTCGAATGGCTCGTCTTGAACTCGATCGTGCTTATTTCTTGGCGTCCCCAAATCTTCTGCTCATTCTCCGAACCTAGGGTTTTTCTAGTGAGTTTTCATGGATCCCTCCTTACGTTCTTCTCTTTTTAATCAAATAATGCAAGTTATGGAGCTTGGTGACAAACATACTGCGGACAAAATTGAGTCTTTGATTCGTAATTTTCATCCGGATTCCCCAACCCCGATTTCTGTCTATATTCCTTCTTCTGAGGAAAATTCTGTTCCTAACACTCATTCTCCTTCTCCTTCTCCTTCTCCTTCATCTTTTGACAGTAGTTCTCCAACGATGACGAAGTCTTCTAAAACGGGTGGCAGTAAACGATGAGCTTCTAGGGCTCCTCGAAAGTCTCTGCTGGATGCCCAAACCACCGCCGATTCTGATGTTGAAGATCATCAGAAGAGTAGATTGTACTTCACAGCTGATCGCCCATGTTCTTTTGATTGTGAGGTTAACGTGGTTGGCGAGGACGAACTTCACTTTGACTCTGCCGGGTGATCTAGCGGTGTGGAATCCTCCTGAGAATGCGGTCGCCATTTATGGCACAATGCTCAATTGCGGGGTTACGCTCCCTCTTCAGCCCTTTATCGCCAGATTTCTAGCGGAGGCCCGGATTACGCCAGCCCAGCTCGCCCCAAACAGTTACAGGATATTGATGTGCCTGTGTCTGATGTGGAAATTGAAGGGTTATGGACCCCCTACGCCTCGCGAGATCTGCCATTTTTATACATTAAGACAGGCGGGCAATGGTGGTACGTATTTCCTTCTCTCTTCGCCCGTGGAAAATTTGATCCCTGAGGGTGTGGCGAACCCTGGTCAGGTGGAGGTTTCTAGCGACGAGAAGAAGAAGGGTTTTATTTGGGGATTTCCTACTTCGAATAAAAGGTGGAAGAATAGCTGGTTTTTTGCTAGTGGCGAGTGGGGCAGAGATGTGCCTGCCAGCAGCCGCCGTAATTTTTCGGCGAAGAAGGTCCCCAGGCACTTCATTTCTCCTTCTCTGGCCATTCCTGCTTTGTCGGATGTTGAGATCTTTCATCTAGCCGCGGTAGCCATCCTTCCTTTAGATGAGAGGGGTAGATCTTTCCTCTTGGATAAGGAGAAAATGATCGCCCAACGGGTTTTCACACGCTTACCTGCCAGGCTTCCTCGCCGTAAGTTTCACCAGTCTTTCTTCTTTTTTATATTACTGTTTTGTTTATCTTGTTAGTGATATTTGGTTATCTTTCGCAGTGATGGACTTTGATACGGTTTGTGACTTACAGGCCCGGGCAGTGAAAAATTCTGAGGCTGCCAATAAAAGACATACTGCTGGTTTGGCCAAGGAAGGAGTTGCTAGCCCGAATGGTGGCGATCCCTCCGATGGTGAGGAAGATGGTGATATTCCCAAGGGTGGGGTCGAATCGGGACAACCCCCTGTGTATACAGAGGCTGCTGTGAACATTCCTACTGCGACTACTGCTGCTGCGACCACTCCTGCAGCTACCTCCAGCCGTAAGGGAAAAGAGAAAGTTGGAGTTTCAGGGTCAGTCAGTGATACTCCTATTTTTGACGCGGATGTCCCTGAAACTCCCCTTGATCCTGTGAATGACCTAACCCCTAGGACCGGTAGAGGCAAACGCCCGGTTGAGGGCACCCCTGATCACACTGCTCGACCTTTGAAGCGGGCATCAGGAGCTGTGCAGTATGTTGTTTCTTCGGACGAGGAGGGTGCTGATGAACCTGTATTCGCCAAAACTCCTTCTACTCAAACACCTATTCTTGAGGCTCCTACTGGTGGGGTGAGTACGGTGGTGTCCCCATCTTCTGAGGGAGTTAACAATTTGAATGCTCTTACCTTTTCCCCGACCGGTGCAACTTCTCCTTCAGAGGCTATGGATGGGCCGAGTGTGTCTTCTGCTTGTCAACCTGGGCCATCTGGTCAGCTGGGGGCAGCTGATAAGCCGGAGCCATCGAAACAGCCTGAGGCTTCTACATCGGGTTCGGGTGCTGCTCATGAAGCTCCTCCCGTGGATCCAACTGAAGTTGGTAAGGGAGTTGAGTCTGTTTCCTTTTCAGATTTTTTGGCTACTGAGATTTGCTCATACCTGATGAACAACGATGTTTATGTTGGTGAGGGTTGGGAGCATGTGAAGAGTAGGTCTTGTAACAGAAAGATGGAATTTTTCTTCAACTGCCACTATTTGGTGAGTCTTTTACAGTATTCGTTTTGTACTCTGATTTGTGTGTTTCCTGACTTGCCTGTTTTCCATTTTAGATGATGGCTGACAACTACAGGCACGGGAATTTCCTTTCTAGAGACGTGAAACGCCTGCGAGAATAGGCCTCTACTTTGGCAGCTGAGAAACTCTTTGTTGAGGAAGTCCATACTCAGCAACTTGCTCAGTTGAGGGAATCCACAGATGGTTATCTTTCAGCTCAACTGGTTGCTGAAGAGAAATTGGCTGCTGCTGAGGATGAGATTCGTTCCCTGCGAGAGCAACTCTCCGCTAATCAAGAATCACTCGCAGCACGTTTTGAGGCTGAGCGACTAACTGAGGAGGCAAAAGAGAGAGCTGAGCGTGAGGCTTTGGACCTGCGCAACTAGTTGTCCTCGCATGAAGTTATCTTGAATGATCTCAAGGCCATGCTGGAGGTTGAAGCAGTTGATCGTTTTAAGAGATCCCCTGCCTATGATGTGCTTTTGCTGCGTGAATTTGAAAGGGGCATGAGGCAGTCGAAAAAGTTCTTCGCCATGAAGGACCATTCGAATGAAAAGGCTTTAAATCGCTTTGACAGGTCTCTTAAACAGCATATGGCCAGCGGAGTGGGTTCGATTAAAGATCAGATAAAACGATGGAAAGCCCACTGTCGTTATAATAGGACTGAGCCTCATCCTATGCATTTAGAAATTCCCAGTAGGCGTGTTTTCAACACTTACTACTCCGGCCAGAAGGGCAGCTTTTCTGGTTCTGGTGCTGAACCTGATTTGGGTCCTGTTGCCGGTAGGGATTATTGACCTTTTATGCCAGATGGGGACGAAGAGATTACCTGGCCTTTTGAAGAGGAGATCGAAGATGAGGAAGACAGCGAGGGACCTCCTGCAGCTAGTTGAGATTAGGTCTTCAATTGTAAATATTTATATCTTTTTTGAACCTTCGAGTGTAAATGACTTTTTGATTCTATAAATTATTTTATAACTCCTCTAGCTCTATTTTTGTTCAGCTGCCTTTGCTGAGTTTTCGGCTTACTTAGTGTTTCACCAAGTTTTTAGCATATTTTACAGC
Source organism: Acer yangbiense (assembly GCA_008009225.1). NCBI lineage: Eukaryota > Viridiplantae > Streptophyta > Magnoliopsida > Sapindales > Sapindaceae > Acer > Acer yangbiense. Next base: position 37,913,340 of record CM017761.1, read on the forward strand.
TTTATTCAGCTGCCATTGCTGAGTTTTCGGCTTACTTAGTGCTTCACCAAGTTTTTAGCATATTTTACAGCTTTATTCAGCTGCCATTGCTGAGTTTTCGGCTTACTTAGTGCTTCACCAAGTTTTTAGCATATTTTACAGCTTTATTCAGCTGCCATTGCTGAGTTTCGATGTACTCAGTGTTTGTCAGGACGTATCTGACCATACACTAAGTTTTTAACATGTTATTTAGTCAGCTGCCATTGCTGAGTTTTAGCATATTATTGGGACGTCTCCCTCATGCTTTTTGCTTGTCTTCTTAGGGATTTTACTTTTCCCGTAATGGCGACTGCCAATTTATATAACTTGGGATTTTATTTTTCTCGCCAGTTTGCTGCGAGTACGAGATTCATCTGTACGCGATGGTAGTGATGCATGACGGCGAATGCCCTTTGTGACTGGCGAGTCAATCATGAATCTTCAGTAATAAATTACTCTTTATTGAATACTTCCTGCAACTCGTTAACATAGTCACAGATAAAAATGCTAAAATGAAAACTGTCTAAGAATAAAAAGATTGAAATAAATCCTAAAAGTAAGCGAGAAGTCAAGGGTATTATGTCTTCAAATACTGCGCATTGCATGGCCGAGGTAGTTCGGCTAAACCCTCTCGAGTAATGCGATATGCCCCGTGACCAACTATGCCTGTAATTTGATAGGGCCCTTCCCATTTGTCCGCGAGTGATCCTTCAGCTTTGTCTCTTGTTCCTGGGTTCACCCTCTTCAGCACCAAGTCGCTAAACGCGAACCTCCTTTCACGTACATGTGAGTTATAATATCTGGCTACCCTTTGTTGGTACGCAGTGTTTCTTATTTGTGCAAGCTCTCTTCTTTCTTCTAATTCATCCAGACCGCATTTTAACATATCAATGTTGAGTTCTGGTTGAAAGTGTTGTACCCTTGGTGAAGAGAAAGATGTTTCCACGGGAATGACAGCTTCAGCTCCGTAAGCCATGGAATATGGGGTCTCACCTGTTGAACCCCTTTCTGTGGTTCAATATGCCCAAAGTACCTGTGGTAGTTTATCTGCCCAGCTACCTTTTTTCGTTGCTAATTTAGCTTTCAGGTTGTGTTTTATGATCTTGTTCACTGCTTCAGTTTGGCCATTCGTCTGCGGATGTGCTGGGGAGGCGTAGTAGTTGTTGATGCCATAGTTGTCACACAGCTCCCTGAATTTCTTGCCATCGAATTAGGTCCCATTGTCTGTGATGATGGTGTTTGGTATCCCGAATCTGTACAAGATATTTTTCTTTACAAAGCTTATAGTGTTTGCTTCCGTTATATGCACCAATGGTTCGGCTTCTACCCACTTCGTAAAATAATCCACGGCTACTATGGCGTGCTTCGCTCCTCCAGTTGCTGTTGGCATTGGGCCAATCAGGTCAATTCCCCATATGGCGAATGGCCAAGGCGAGGTAATACTCTGCAAGAGTTCAGGTGGTTGGCGGATGTTATTGGCAATTTTTTGACACGCCTCACATCTTGCTGCCACTCTTTTAGCGTCGGTGAATAGTGTTGGCCAGTAAAAACCCTGCCTTAATGTTTTGTGGGCTAGGCTGGCACCCCCAGCGTGATTCCCATAATTTCCACTATGTATGCTTCTCAGGATACCTTCTGCTTCTTCAGGCCCGACACATCTCTGCAGCGCCCTTGAGTACCCCCTTTTGTACAGTTCTCCATTGAGTACTGAATATCTTGTAGCTCTATACTTCAATCGTTTTGCTTCTAATGGATCACTTGGGAGTACATCATTGACGAGGTACTCTTTGATTGATGTGATCCAGCTATCTCTTTCGCCAAAGACTGCCCCAACTTCCTTCGGTTTGACTATACTCGGCTGCAGCAGGCGGATCATAGGAATAGTTCTGGGCCAAATGTTGATCGTGGCGGATGCCAATTTGGCCAAGGCGTCAGCCTGTTCATTTTCTTCTATGGGGATCTGAACAATTCTGTATTCTTTGAGTCTTTCCAGTAGCTCCTTTGTTAATTCCAGGTAGGCGATCATGTTTTCATCTCTCACCTGGTACTCATCTAGCACCTGATTGACAACAACTTGAGAGTCGCTGAAGATTTTCACTTCATCTGCTCCTAGTACTGTGCAAACTTTTAGTCCTGCTATGAGTGCTTCGTATTCAGCTTGATTGTTAGTAGCTTTAAAGTCAAAACGCAAGGCACATTCGACTGAGTCTCCTTCCGAGGTTGACACCACTACCCTTGCCCCGCTTCCGTGCGTGTTTGACGACCCGTCAATGCGGAGTTGCTGATAGCGCTCCAAATGTTCACATTTAGCGCTCCCTATTCCTATCTTTTGTGTTCGTTTCCGAGCACTTTTGTGTATATAATGTGTGTTTTAGCTATGTGCAGGTAAATATCCCATATGGAAGGTGTTTGTACTGAAAGTGGGCAAAATAGGGCAATTTTGTGTGAATAAGTCCAAGGCTGGTTTGAAGGCTAGACATTGCCCCGCCGTCAAAACCCGCCTAGAGTCCAAGGCTAGCTCAGACCTTCGGGAAGGCTAGACATTGCTCGCCGTCCAAGCCCGCCGAGGACTAAGGCTAGCTCAGACCTTCGGGAAGGCTAGACATTGCCCGCCGTCAAAACCCGCCTAGAGTCTAAGGCTAGCTCGTGCGGCTGGACATAACCCGCCGTCCAAGCTCGCCAAGACCATGGCTGGTTCGTGCATCTAGACATTGCCCGCCGCATGAGCCCGCCGCATGAACCCGCCTTGTCCCTGACTGAGCCAAAATCATGATATTTTCAGGGGCATTTCAGTCTTTTCACATCCCATTCATGCCCAAAACTTGCCACCATATATATACATCCCTTTTGCCTCACTTTCAAAGTGTGCACCACCCAACTTTGCTCCAAGAAACACTTTTCTTGGATTGATCATCACAAAAGAGAGAGAGCAACTCCAAGCTTTCCATGGGGGATTTTCCTCCATGGAGGATTTTCCTCCATGGAAAGCCTTCCATGGAGAGTAGAGATGCAAAGATAGGAGAGGCTTGGGTGTCAAAACCGAGCCAAGGGAGTTTCATAGCAAGGGAGACCTATTGGAGGCTTGTCTTCAAGGGTAATCCCTTTGCTCATCTTTGTATTTCTATTGATGTATAACCCATTTGGGAATATTGTAACCTACACTTATGTTAATATATGTATGATTGTTCTTATGCTTTGATTTGGTATTGATTCATTCCTTAGTTGTATAGTGATTAAGCTCTTTTTATGATATTCATATGTATGGATGATTATGTGTTAATATGTATGATGAATGAGATTAGGAGTAGATTAACTAAATGATTAGGAGTAGTTGTAATCAAATATCTCATTTGTTTATGTATGTTGATGTATGATTTACCATGTATGTGTTTAAAGCGATTAGAGTAATTAAGAGTTGAGATTGTGCTTGGATAACCATTCATTGCATAATCTTGACAATTAGCTTTAAGGAATGGAAATAGCTTATGTGTGCATAATTATGCCACTTTAGCTTTGGTTCATAGTTCTTGTGCTTAATGGGTCTAAACCCTAGACACAATCACTCTTCCGATTGGAAAGTGATGACATGATTTCGGGAATTCCCTAATCAAGATTCCGGGGTAATTTCCTTAATCAAGAGAACTAACCCTTTACTAGATTAATTGGATTAACATGTTAAACAATCGACATAAATTACATATTGTGTTTGGTGAACCGATTTCCCATATGTGTTATATATCTTGCTTATCTCCAAGCCACCTTTATTTTCGTAGTTAGGGTGTCTTGCCTTTAGGAGTAGAATAACTTAATTAGGAGTAGATTAATTAGATAGCCAAGACACCCGGCTACATTTCTATCCTAGTTAGTTAGCTTACACCACACACACACACACACACAGGCATCCATTTACATGCTTTAATAAACACTAGAACTAGATACAGTTAACGAATCCATTCCCCGTGGAACGAACCGTACTTGCCGCTATGCGATCGTAACGATCCGTGCGCTTGCGAAAAAACACACGTGCCCCATTTATTTTACGATAGTTTATAGAACTATCATGTGTCCCACGTGCGCCGACCAAGTTGTTGGGGCCGCCGGGGATACTTTATTATAGACCGTTTCGGGGCGCGTCAGTTGCCATTTGAATACTTTCTTGTTTTGCTCCACCATCATTCTTGCCACCTCCATGCTTGGCTCGGTGAACTCTGCTACAAAGTTTGCTACTGCTTGGGCTTTGATTGCTGTCCTTGGAAGATACTCTACATCGAATTCACTTAACTCAATCGCCCACTTCGTTAATCGACTGGATACTTCTGTTTTTTACAGAATTAATTTCAGTGGGCAGTTGGTGTATACTCCGATTTTATGAGCCTGAAAATATGGCCTTAATTTCCTTGCTGCTGTTATTAGAGCGAGTGCCATTTTTTCGGCCGGCGAGTACCTGGTTTCGGCTGGTAACAGTGCTTTACTGGTGTAGTATATTGGTTTCTGGATCCCATCCTCTTGTCTTACCAGCACGGAACTTGTGGCTGCTTCAGAGACGGATAAGTACATATACAATGTTTCTCCTGTTTCCGGTTTTGATAGCAGCGGTGCTTGCCCGAGGTAATCCTTCAAGGCTTGGAAAGCTCTTTCACAATCCTACTCGACCCCCTTTCCTTTCTTTAGGGCTTTGAAAAATGGTAGGCATCAGTCCGTTGATTTAGCTATGAACCTGCTCAGCGATGCCAGGCACCCCGTGAGTCTTTGGACGTCCTTCAAAGTTCTTGGTGAGACCATTTTGGCCAGCGCTTGGATTTTTTCAGGGTTCACCTCTATTCCTCTTTGATGCACTTGATATCCTTGAAATCTCCCAGACGGTACGCCGAACACGCATTTTGCTGGATTCAACATCATTCAATACCTAACCAACACATCGAATGTCTCCCTTAGGTCATCTATAAGCTTATCTACTGTGATGTTTTTTGTTAGCATGTCGTCAACGTAAACCTCCATATTTCTTCCTATCTGTCTGGCGAACATTTTTGACTAAGCGCTGGTAAGTTGCTCCAGCGTTTTTCAAGCCGAATGGCATGACTGTGTGACTGTGTAACAGTATAACCATTGATCTGTGGTGAACGCTGTCTTCTCCTCATCTGGCTTGTGCATTTTTATCTGGTTATATCCTGAGTATGCATCCATGAAACTTAATGTTTCATGTCCAGCTGTTGCATCCATGAAACTTAATGTTTCATGTCCAGCTGTTGCATCGACCAGCTGGTCAATTCTTGATAGCGGGAAGCTATCCTTGGGGCAGGCCTTGTTTAGATCGGTGAAGTTGACGCACATCCTCCATTGGCTGTTCTTCTTTTTCACTAGAACTACATTCGCCACCCATTCCGGGTACTTAACCTCTCTGATTGATCCTGCGGCGAACAACTTGGACACCTCCTCTTTTATTGCCGCACTTCTCTCTGGGTTAAAGCTTCTCCTCTTTTGTACTACTGGTTTGCATTTTTCGTTCATAGCCAAGTTATGTGAAATCACACTTCTTTCAATCCCCGGCATGTCTTCATGGCTCCAAGCGAAAATATCCATGTACTCTTTCAACAAGTTTGTCACATCTCTCTTAACGCGTTCAGTCAGTCTTGCTCCGATCTTGATTGTTTTGTCCGGCTCTGCTTTGTTTAAAACGATCGACTCAGTTGGCTCTTCCTTTTCTTTGCTTGTTTTGTCCCTTGGGTCTAATTCAAAAGTTTCCGGGTTATCCTCCTGCACTTCCTTGTTTACCTCGAATATGCTTAATGTCTCCATCCCTGCCTTATCCTTGAAGATTGACAGGTTAGCGCGGCGTGCCATCTCTTGTGACCCTTTCAATTCTCCGACTCTGAATTCTGTAGGGAACTTTACTTTCAATGCGTGGGTTGAAGTGACGGCTCGAGCTTTGTTAAGAAACGGTCGACCAAGCAACGCATTATACGGCCAATTATGGATGTCTACTACAACAAAGTCCAGCAGGATTGTTCGCCTACATGGTGCTGTACCAAACCTCACCGGTAGCTTCACAGTTCCCAATGATCTTACTTATGCGCCCCCGAAACCTTTCAACGGCACATGGAAGGGTTCTAGGTCCTTTCTATCTAGCCGCAACTCATCGTATACCCTAGCACTTAGAATATCAGCTGAACTCCCGTTGTCAATCATTACTCGAAGGACATCCCTGTGTGCTATTCGAACCCCCACTACGATTGCATCATTAGGCTTTTCATCAATTTCGTTTGAGTCTTCTGCTGTAAATATTATGGGGTCATGTCCTTCTCTTCCTTTCTTGGGGTTTCTTTGCACAGAATTGATCTCCATGCTTCTGCTGTCATACATTACTTCTCGGACTTCTGATATCCTTTCTCGATTGCTTCTCCCAGTATGAGGTCCGCCAAAAATAGTGTTTATGGTGGCGTTAGGGCTGTTTTTCCTTAGACTCTTTCTTTCCTGTCCGTTTCCTTGGTGGCTGTCCTGGCGACCACCGTGCTTGTCCCCTTTCAAAGCAAAATCCTTTAGGTGCCCGTCTCTGATCAAGCTCTTAATATGATCACGCAGCTGAAAACATTTTGAAGTCTCATGCCCATGATCTTTGTGAAATCAGCAGTATTTAGTTGTATCTTTCCTGGCATTTGCTGATTGCTGCCGAGGGTATTTGGCGAGTCCTTTGTCTTCTACTACGGAAAGTATTTCCTCCTGATCGCCGGTTAGAGGGGTGTAATGGTTATACCTTCCTCGAAACCTATTGGCTCGAGTGTTTCCCCTGCTTTCCCTTGGATCCCCATTTTGGCCTTTCTCATCTCTCTGACGGTAACGTGATTGTATCTTTTTGTCATCCTTATGTTCTGATTTTGAGTCAGGTTTGTATCCGTGTACGTAACTACCCCCTTGCGTTACTTCTTCTTCTTCCGCCAGTGCATAGTCGCCAGCTATTTCCATCATCTCCTTATAAGTTTTCGGTCTATCTCTTCGCAGGTCAAAGGATAATCGCCCGCTTTGTAAACCATTAGTGAAAGCGGCAATAACAGCTACATCACTAGCGTCTTCAATTTGAGCAACCTCCTTCCCGAATCTTACTAGATACTTCTTGATCAACTCATTGCGTTCCTGCTTCAAGTTTGATAGATGAGCAAGCGACTTTCTTCTCTGCACACTCCCCATGAATTGCCTTATAAATGCTTTTCTGAGGTTCGAGAAACCGCTTATACTTCCGGATGGAAGTCTTCCAAACCACCTGGAGGCGAGGTCGCCAAATGTTTGCGGGAAGGTGAGATATAGCAGTCCGTCATTGGATGAATACTGGGCCATAATGTTGCGGAATCGGTGAACATGCTCCTTCGGATCCCTGTTCTCCTTATACTGCTCAATGGTTGGCATTCTAAATCTGTCTGGAAATTGGGTACGAGCAATATTTTCAACGAATGGGCTATCCGACTCATCATCCAAAGATACGTTGCGACCATACCTTCGTGCCATCGCTGAAACCTTCCTTGATAGCTCTTGTAAGGTGACATCTCGCTGACCAATTGGCTCCCCTGTTGGATCGAGTCTGCTCTTGACTGTTATTCTCCCATAATTGCCTCTATCATCCGGGCTCCTTCTATCTTCTGTGCTTTCGGATCTTCTCCGTCGTGCTCTTTTGGATCGTAATTCTCTTCGTGGACGAGGACTTTTATCTTCAGACGAGATAGAACAGTGTCTCCGCCGGTTCCTTTGGTATGTGTCACTAGAATTGATCCCATGTGTTCTTATCTGGTCCAGCTCCTTCCTAGATTCTTCATTCATCACACCTTTTCCCTTCCTTTGTTTCCTACCCTCGAAATCCTCAGGGTGACCCTGTGGAGTCTCTTTAGTGGATTGTCTCGCTTGAGCATTAGGGGTTGCGATGTGAACTTCCGACCGTAGTCTTCCTGGCTGCGGGATTCCCAAAGTAGTTAACTCATAGGGAGACGAAACTCCCAATCCTATGGGAAGCGAAAGTCCTATTTTGCTTGCCTCGTTGATTAAGTTTACCAATGCAGTTTGGAAGTGCTGCAGAACCCCGGGGTCGGCTGCCCTAGTTCCTGGTGTTGCTGCCGACTGTTCCCCGATCGTCACCGCCCTATCTCCTGTCGGCGCTGTTGGCTCAACAATTAGATCTCCGCTGGAGTTACCATCTTTGTCACTGTCGTTGTTCATGTTTCTCAATTCGCAAGGGTTCCTCGAAGTTTTTATTCAAGCGATCCCCTCCTTCTAGCGCCAATTGTTAACGGTGAAATTTGGATTACCACACAACCAACAATTAAATCAAAAGTATCGTCAATTAAGAAAGAAATTCAATGCATGCAAGAGACCAATTTACGTGGAAAACCCTTGAATGGGAAAAAACCACGGCGTCCCGGAGGACAGGAAAATATCACTATAGTTTACTTGTTTCGATTACACACTCAACTCTCCAGAATTATTGCTTTTCTCTCTTTTGGTTATTTCGAACCCCCTCCTCGTGGGATAGGTGGTTCTATTTATACATGATAATCTAGGGTTACTACGTGATCCTGTCCTGTTGGAGGTAGGATTTCCTTTTTGATTCGTACTCGGATTCCCATGTTGTAACAGATACGGATATGTGTTTTCGGTCCTTTCCTTTTCTGTGACTCCTTGTTGCCATAGGTCTTCTGGGAGTTTAGGGTTTATTTTCATGTTTCAGCAGCGGTTTGTGCCCAGCACACAGATGTGGCCAACATCTCCCCTCCTGGGTTTTACCCTTTGGCGACTATGCTTCTATCTTTGACGAGTACATATCTAGCTCTAGTGAACACATCTTTGATTTATTTGACTTGATATGCCGATCGGTCCACGTTTTCTTCTTTAACCTAGTCAATGAGTGACGTGGCAACCTGTTCCTCAGCATTTATTGACTCCTTTGATGACGTGGCTGCTTGGCGAAATTATATATACAACATATATATTGACTTATATATTTAATAAGTGGCATGCAGTATTACATATATATAGATATATAATTGCATGCAGAATTGGTGATATATTTATTTATAAAGCATGCAGAATACATGCAGCAATATATTTGTGATATGCATGGCTACTGGTCGCCTAATATATATATATATATATGCTTAATAAGGCAAGTAGAATTCACGCCTAACATATATTATATATTGAGAAAAGAATTCGGCTCACCCTAATGTCTTGGACTAGAGAGTTTTTTCTTTTGCTAGAGAAAAATAGAATCCAACTCTTAGACTAGTGTGATTTTCGGCCAAGAGGAATAGAGAGAAAAGTTTGTTCTTATTTCGATAGTGCACTAGTTACTTTTACATCAAAAGGTTTTGTGCACAATTTCGAATAAGGTTCATGCGAGTTTCAATCTAAAGATTGTGAATTCAAAAGTGACCGGAACATTCTCTGTTGTCTCTTGGAACTTGTTATGACTAACGAAAAAGAAAACGTTTTGTTAATCCATCCTCAGGTACACAATTCAAAGAGACGGGAGACCACGTGATTGGATTGGAAGATCTTGCGGATTACCATCGATGCAATGTCAATCGGATCACGTGACAAAGGTATGATATCTTTAGTATTATATGTTAATTAATTAGAAGGTTAAGGTTCAAATTATGGAAAAAAATTTAAACTATACTAAACTCGATTTTAGTCTCGCTTCCGCTGCATGCACGTATTTTTCCCTACAATTAGTATCAGAGCCCTGGTTGTACCCTTTAATTAATTAACGTATACATACATGAATCTATTTCTTTTTATTGTGATTATGCATGTTTAGAAAGAGATGGCACTCTAGGTATTCTCATATATATTTACATTGGAATGTATGGATTTATATATGTTATATGTTGTTATAAAGTGAATTGCTATTGCTCAATTTTGATCCTAGAATTTCAATGTATTTTTGTTTCGGAATTGTAACAAGAAGGGTGGCCTATTATTGTCACAATTTCCTTCTTGGTAGTTGCTAAGTTTTTTTTATTGTATTAAAATTAAGTGCAGTTTTTTTTTATTGTATTAAAATATAATGCAGTTTTTTTTGTATTAAATACTGCAGTGATTAAAAAAAAAAAAACTGCAGTATTTTATTGTTTAAATAATATTGTAATACGTCCAAGCATCGAAGATTCGAAGACTTGAAGAATTGAAAGCAATTGGAACAAGTTTGGGACCGTGCGCACCATAGCAACATGCATGCGCGCAAGATTGCACGCAGCTGTGCATGTTGGACTGTGGGCTGCGCACGGCAGCCCTTGTTGGGATTGTGGAGTGCGCACGCCCATAGGGGCAGCCGTGGGACGCACAAGTGATCGGTGGCCGCTTGAAGACTTGTTCGCCAAGAAAGGAGTTTTTTGCATTCCAAACAAATGTAATTTACTTGTTTTTCTAGGATGGATCAAAATTGTGGCTATTTATTTTGCATAAATATTACAATATTTGTTATTTATTGATGACATGTCATATAGAATAGGAGTGTCACTCATATATCTCTTTTGGTATGAACATGCATTGAATGATTTAGGTATCTAAATTGGCATCTAGATAACTTGGTAAATCATTCTATGGGATTTAATCACACGCCTTAAATAATTGAGTGGGAGAAGGTGTTTTGCAACACCTATGGCCTCCAAGGTTAGTTGAGCTTTATTATTTATTGGTAATCCCCCCAAGGGGCGTCTATGAATGAAATTTAGCAAGATACTTCCTTACAAGGATAGACTAGACAATTGACTCAAACGAGATCTACTCCCCAAGAAGGGATTTTCGTGAGGGAAAATATTGAGGGTTGAAATCTTGGTAATACACTCAATGTGGTTTTATTGATATCCTCCCAAGAGTTCTTGTTAATAAAATTGCAAGGCTAAAATTGAAAACGTTGGTTGTTATGTTAACAATTAGGTGGGACCTAGTCTAACTAGTAAATGGTGCGAACTCCCAAAGGAGGCATAACATTTATGGGTGTTGGATCACCGTTGAATTTTTACGATTGAATTATTCATAAATTCAAGATAAATATTTGAAAGTGCTTTATCATGATTATTTACTCATATATGTTTTTGTTTTTATTCAGAAATCATGATTCCATCCCAAATCAACATCTTAAAAGATAATACTTTAACTGGAGATAATTATGTCACATGGAAAAGGAAAATTGGGTTGTTGCTGCAAATTGAAAAACATAAGTTTGTTCTGACTACTCCTAAAAGCCACCTGCTCCCACTAATGAATCTAATGTGATGCAAAGAGACGAGTATGAGCAGTGGAAGACCTCGAATGAGATGGCCAAATGGCTACCATCTCCGACGTGTTACAACAGCAGCATGAAGGAGTGAGGTCTGTTGCTGATATGATGATGTCTCTAGAAGAGATTCATATGGTTGGTAAAGTTGCTACTGTTAAGACCCGTCTGAAGGTCAAGGGATAACAGAAGAAAAAACAACTTGGGCCTACCAAGAAGGAGACTAAGAAAGTAACCAAGATCAAAAGGAAGTGCTTCTTTTGTGGTGAAAAGAGACATTGGAAAAGTAATTGCCCAAAGTCTCAGAATAAGAAGGAACAAGATAATGTGAATTATCTTGAAACATGTTTTCTGGTAGATTCTACAGATTCTTGGATCGTAGACTCAGTAGCCAGTAATCATGTTTGTTATTCCTTATGGGGGTTTCAAGAAAGGAGAAGGTTGAATAAGAATGAAATCAACTTGCGTTTAGGCAACAGAGCGTTGGTGTCTGCTAGTGCAGTGGGAGATATTAGAGTTAATCTAGATTCTAGTAGGAATTTAGATTTGATAGACATTTATTATGTACCTCAATTCAAGAGAAATTTAATTTCAGTTTCTTAATTAAATAAATTTGAATATTCAGTTACTTTTAATAAAAAAATATTATTATTAGTAAAGATGACAAATTTGTTTGCAAAGGCACATTGGAAAATGGTCTATTATATTTACATAGAAATATCTCTCACTTGTTAGACACATAATTAACACAACCTAACTATAAAAGAGTAAAAATTATCATAAGATGAAACCTACCTATGCCATTTGCGCCTAGGTCGTATTAACCTTAATAGGATTAAAAGATTGGTTAGTGATGGACCTTTAAGTGACTTAAAGGTTGATGATCTACCAACTTGTGAATCCTGTTTGGAAGGTAAAATGACCAAAAGGTCATTCAGGACCAAAGGCACAAGAGCCACTGAATGTTTAGGATTAATGCATACTGATGTATGTGGTCCTATGAGCATTCAAGCTAGAGATGGATATGAGTACTTCATCACTTTCACAGATGATTACTCGAGATTTGGCTATGTATATCTCATGAGACATAAGTATGATGTTTTTGACATGTTCAAAGCATTTAAAGCTGAAGTGGAAAATCAGCTAGATAAACATATAAAAATCTTGAGATCTAATCGTGGTGGAGAATATCTTTCTAGTGAGTTTCAGCAATATCTTGTTGATAATGGAATTATTTCTCAGTTTTCTACACCAGGAACACCTCAACAGAATGGGGTGGTAGAAAGGAGAAATAGAACTCTTTTGAATATGGTTAGGTCTATGTTGAGTTATTCAACACTTTCTATTTCTTTTTGGGGATATGCTTTACAAACTGCAATATACATTCTAAATGATGTACCATCTAAGTCGGTTCCTCAAACACCGCATGAGTTGTGGATTGGGCGAAAGCCTAGTTTACAACACTTAAGGATATTTGGTTGTCCTGCGTATGTGTTAAAAGGAAAGACAGAAAAGATGGAGTCCCGTTCGGAAACATGCATATTTGTGGGGTATCCAAAAGAAACTAAGGGATATTATTTCTATAGTCCTTCAGATCTTAAAGTATTTGTTTTAACAAATGCTAAATTTCTGGAAAATGACTATATGAATGATTTTGTACCCAAAAGTAGAATTGTCCTGAATGAGATGTCAGGAGATACAATTCCACAAGAGGTTACACAACCTAGCCCAATTGTAAGTTCCGCACCATCACAAAATCAACAACCTACCATTCCTTGTCGTAGTGGGAGGGTTAGTAGAAAACCCGAGAGATACATCGGTCTGGGAGAATCAATGGAGAATCTCCCGGACGACGATAATCCCTACACATATAAGAAAGCAATTGAGCATGTTGATGGTCACCATTAGCAAAAGGCAATGCAAGTTGCAAAAATCCAAATATGGATTAAAGTAAGCATCCTGATCCTGGAACATAAGGTTCGATCAAGCTGTGACGAACCTTGTGTATGCAAAAGGATTAATGGCGATAAGTTGGTTTTCCTAAATTCTTTATGTTGATGATATACTACTCATCGGAAACGATGTAGGTGTATTGACATCAGTAAAAGAATGGTTAGCAAAACAATTTGATATGAAGGACTTAGGAGAAGCAAGTTATATTCTTGGTATCCAAGTAATTAGGGATAGAAAGAATAGAACGATTGCACTATCCCAAGCTTCATACATAGATAAAATCTTGTCTAGATTTTCCATGCAAGATTCCAAGAAAGGTATGTTAATTTTCAGAAATGGAATCAAACTTTCTAAGGAACAAGTTCCTAAGAATGAGCATGAAGAGCAATTCATGAGTGGGATTCCAAATGCCTCGGCAGTTGGAAGTCTCATGTATGCAATGCTCTGCACTAGACCAGATATTTGTTTTGTTGTGGGCATAGTTAGCAGTTTTCAATCGAAACCTGGTCCTAATCACTGGATGGCAGTCAAGCATGAAAGGAATAATGAATTCCCATTTACGCGTACTTGTCTTTTAAATATGACCCAGAGGTTGTGTGAAAGGGTTGTTAATCCATTATTACCAAATTTTCGGATTAGTCAATATTACAAATATAACCCCAATTCACAAAACAATAATCAAGTGTAATATGGTGCGGGAATATAAACGACACTTGATTTTTATGTGGAAACCCTCAACAGGGAAAAACCACGGGCTGGTAAGTGCGCCACACTCGAGCCTCGAATCCACTAATTGTGATAGCGTATACAACCTAATCCCGGTTTGACAGCCTAATCTCGGCCAATATCCCGCTACCACTACCCGCAGGCCTGTAAAAGTGGACCTAGTCCAATTTGCTCGTGTGACCACCTAATCCCGGTGTACGACCTAATCATGGTCTATCACACAAGACTTACTTCTCCGAAGAGATCAACACCCTAAGTGAATATGCAATGATATCCAAATATACAATATAGAGCTAGGGTACTCTAGATGCTTACCTAGGATTATATGATGACAATAAAATCAATCCTAGATATGAAAATAGCTATATGTCATGGCATACAACTTTAGCTAAGTAAAGGATAACCAATCCTAGATACAAAGCTATCACAAATAACCTACAAACATTCAAAAGATTAACTAGTTGATTAAAAAATAATCTGTCAACCTAGTTATAAATAAATCACACAAGAATGTTTATGGCATAGCTTTTAGGCAATAAAGACCTAATCAATTAAGCTATCAAAAATAATCTCAATCATATAATGAGATTAATTAGCTAGATATAAAATAGGCATGAACACCTAGCTAACATAAATAACCCAATCAACACATAATCTCAATCATGTATGTAGAAATTACTCAAAGAACATACAAGTGATAAAAGAGATAAATTGATAAGTAAAAACACTAATTATGTAAGATAAAAGTGTTCAAAAAATCATACTATGTGTATTGAAGAAGACCCATGCATTAACACATACTAGATGAACCTAGATGATGCCTAGATGATGATTTGTGCATGTGGGAATGGGTTTAGAGAGATAAAGATGTAATCTTTAAGCTTTTTTTCTCAAGTCTCTCTTTCTCTCTCAAGAATATGAAGCCTCTCTCTCTAGGGTTTGATTTTGTGGCTCTTCCCTCAAAATGATGAGAAAGATATGTATTTATAATGCCCAAGTGAAACTATGTCGTTTTCGAAGAAATAGAAAAATTATGGGCATTTTCGCGGTACTTGCGTCAGTGCAGCGGCTTAAGATTTGAGCGCTTCGAACCATGACCAAACGACATCAAAACCTTTTGTATGATATATCGTTGGAAAGGTATAGATGTCTACTTTCTACTTGTTTTTACATAATGACATTTCAATGTCTGTAGAAAACGTTATGGTCAATTGAGTGACCAAAGGTCAGAAACAGACAACTACAGAGTTGCCTTGTTTTGGTTGTAACTTTGGAGATTTTAAAACCATTCCAAACAGTCATGAAATATTATGAATAATATACCGTTGGAAATGTATGGGTGTCTAGTGTTTCCAGAATTTTACAAAACTCAATTTCAATCTTTTTATAAAAAGTTATGGTCACACAACCATACAAATATCAGTTTTGAAAAACATTTAAAACATTGAAATCTAATCTTTTGAAACTAGACACTTTACTCCAAACAACCAAACCAAAACTACCACTTATCCAAGAGAAGAATGAGACCTTCTCAAGTGGTCAACCATCGTGCTAAGACATGCACACCATCGTGCAAGCGCGGACGTTTCCGATCACACAAACGGAAACGAATTACACCACACTTAAGACTAATCATGAAGTGCAAGTGTGGGAAGTGAATGCATCCTAATGCCTAAACATGTCATGGCATTTCAATGAACAAGATGCAATCAAATAAAACATGCAAGAAGAGATGTTCAAGAACATGCATGCACACATATAAAACACACAACATACAATAATAAGATTTATGCATGAGTTGTGTGTGTGTGTGCAACTAGATCTCTTCAAAGCAAGTAAGTACTAGAATTTACCTTTGGTGCTTCTTCACTTGAGGTCTTGAGAGGGTCTTGGTTGTGTAAAACACCAACCATCAAATACCTAAGCTACCCTTACATCAAGCCCCAATATGTGGTTTGTCCACGAAATAAGCCAATCAATAAATGGGAATCCTTACAAAGCATATTTTCAAGTATCTCAGGAGAACGAGAGATAATATGCTTGTATACTCATGAGGGAATTTGATTCCCATTGGGTATACAGATTCTGATTTCCAGTTGGATTCTGACTACCAGAAAATCCACATCAGGATCTGTGTTTACTATTGAAAGAGGAACAGTCATATGAAGGAGTATCAAGCAACCTTGTATTGCTGATTCCACCATGGAAGCTAAGTATGTTGCTGCATGCGAATCTACCAAAGAGGCTGTTTAGCTCCGCCAATTCCTGATTGACTTGGAAGTGGTTCCCAGTGCGAATAAACAGATCACTATCTACTGTGAAAATAGTGGAGTAGTGGCTAATTCGAGAGAACCAAGAAGTCATAACAGAGGAAAACACATTGAAAGGAAGTATCATCTTCTTAGGGAGATTGTGCACAGGGGTGACGTGACGATTACCAAAATCGCATCAACAGAAAATCTAGCGTATCCCTTCACAAAGGCTCTACCACAAAAGAGTTTTGATGGGCACCTAGAGAACATGGGAATGAGAGATATGACACATTTGCTATAGTGCAAGGGATTATGCTCAATAGCAAGAGTGTAATATTGTTTTTGACAATCTTTTCATATTAATAAAGTGATTTCTGATTTAAACAAATCTTATAGCATTTATAGATTGAATATTATAATTGTCAAAAGTAAATAATCATAAGGTCAAAAGACTATGAGAAAAGAAGAATTGTTCGTACATCTGGATATGTATGAGGTAGACACAGTTCTTTAGTTAGTCTTGAATAATATTCACAACTTAAGTTAAAGGTTGGGCACCTTTATCTTTTTAAAGTTGTAGAATTCTTTTACTAGCATTTGAGTGAGATCAAATGTGTTATGATGAGTCTAAAATCATCGGAGGGTCTTCGAGTAAAAGAATCTAGTGCACTGGGTGCATTGAACTGGATCACAATGAAATACTTTATCTAGAACCGTCAATAGATAATAGTCTTTTCATTATCAGGACAATCGGAGAGTCTATCTTAATCCTGAGATAAATGATGGACTTATGGTTGCAAGTGGTATCATTTGAGTTATCAATGAGTACAATTATATAGCATAGTCTATCCTCGATAGTTTGGTGATATTCATTTTTTAATCGATAGAGGACTTTATTTATAGATATGGACATCGTGGCTCCATTTATTAAATGTGAGTAGAATATCATCATATGGATGTTTTGAGGTTTTGGATATTAATTCTTAACATTGAGTTTTCAATAGTGACTATTGAAAGATGACTTCTGGACAAGTCATAATATATATCCAAGTTCAAAGTGTGGTCATATGACTATTGTGGTAGTATAATAAATATAAAAGACTTTATTTGGTAAGTAGATAAATAAGGGATTTATTTATCTAGTCAAATAAGAAAGTCTTTTATATAGTCACAAATACACTAAAGAGTTGGATTAGGGTTTGGAATTCTAAGGAAGTCTACCTAGGGTTAGGATTTAAGTCAAAAGACAAATCCTACATGGAAAAAGATTTCGGCCACAATATATGAGATATATATGGCAATTGGCCGGATATATATATTGACTTATATATTTAATAACTGGCATGCAGTATTACATATATATAGATATATAATTGCATGCAGAATTGGTGATATATTTATTTATAAAGCATGCAGAATACATGCAACAATATATTTGTGATATGCATGGCTACTGGTCGCCTAATATATATAGAAATATATGCTTAATAAGGCAAGTAGAATTCACGCCTAACATATATTATATATTGAGAAAAGAATTCGGCTAACCCTAATGTCTTGGACTAGAGAGTTTTTTCTTTTGCTAGAGAAAATAGAATCCAACTCTTAGACTAGTGTGATTTTCGGCCAAGAGGAATAGAGAGAAAAGTTTGTTCTTATTTCGATAGTGCACTAGTTACTTTTACATCAAAAGGTTTTATGCACAATTTCGAATAAGATTCACGCGAGTTTCAATCTAAAGATTGTGAATTCAAAAGTGACCAGAACATTCTTTGTTGTCTCTTGGAACTTGTTGTGACTAACGAAAAAGAAAAAGTTTTGTTAATCCATCCTCAGGTACACAATTCAAGGAGAAGGGAGACCACGCTCCTAGGTGATTCACGTTCGTGATTGGATTGGAAGATCTTGCGGATTACCATCGACGCAATGTCAATCGGATCACACGACAAAGGTATGATATCTTTAGTATTATATGTTAATTAATTAGAGGGTTAAGGTTCAAATTATGGAAAAAAATTTAAACTATACTAAACTCGATTTTAGTCTCGCTTCCGCTGCGTGCACGTATTTTTCCCTACATTTCAGATGATCTTTTTATGGCCGAGGCGAGTGTTCATTCTGAGCTAGATGTGTTGTTGCGCAGACATGAGTGTTTTCTTCGTGATTGGTCTAGAGTTAGGTGGCTTCGTGATGGGGATCATAACACATCTTTCTTTCATGCCTCTATCAAACGTAGGCAGTATCATAATGCTATATCAACCCTTTCGATTAATGGGGTTCTTTTGGAGGATCGGCCTACCATCAGGGATCATATCATTAGTTATTATTCTGACCTCTTTTCCTCTGATGTTTCTCGAGTTGGGAGAGATTTATCTATTGTAGATGATGTTGTTCCTTCCTTGGTAACTGCCGTAGAGAACGCTTTCTTGACTAGCATTCCATCTGCAGATGATATTCAAGATGCGATCTTTGCTATGGATGCTGCTTCTGCCCCTGGGCCAGATGGGTTTTCTGGTAGATTTTATCAAAGATGTTGGGATGTTGTAGGTAGTGACGTGGTCCTTGTTGTTCAGGATTTTTTCATCACTAGAGTTATTTTCCCGGGTCTCAATTCTAGCTTCATTGTTCTTCTTCGGAAGCTGAGGGAATCGATTTCGGTTGATCCGTTTCGACCGATTGTACTTAGTAACTTTCTATTTAAAATTTCTTTGAAGATTTTGGCTGATCGTTTAGCTGGGTTGCCGCCAGGATTATTTCTCCTCAACAGTTCAGATTCATTCGAGACCGGCATATCGAGGATTGTATTGCTTTGGCTTCTGACTGTGTGAATGTGTTGCAGAAGAAGTGCTATGGGGGTAACTTGGCCATGAAGATTGATATCTTAAAGGCTTTTGACACCCTGGATTGGTCTTTCCTTTGCAAAGTGCTTCAAGCTTTTGGGTTTTCTTCTATTTTTATGGATTGGATAGACGGCATTCTTCTTTCATCTAGGCTTTCAGTTCTTTTGAATGGGGTCCTAGAAGGATATTTCTGTTGCTCTTGAGGGGTTCATCAGGGAGATCCGCTCTCTCCACTTTTGTTTGGTATTGCAGAGTACTTCCTGTTAGGATTATGCTTAATAGCAAGAGTGTAATATTGTAATTGACAATCTTATCATATTAATAAAGTGATTTCTGTTTATTTAACAAAATCTTATAGCATTTATAATTGTAATTGTCAAGGTAAATAATCATAAAGTCAAAAGACTATGAGAAAAGAAGAATTGTTCGTACATCTGAATATGTATGAGGTAGACACAATTCTTTAGTTAGTCATGAATAATGTTCACAACTTAAGTTAAAGGTTGGGCACCTTTATCTTGTTAAAGTTGTAGATTCTTTTGCTAGCATTTGAATGGGATCAAATGTGTTATGATAGGTCTAAATCATCAAAGTGGCTTTGAGTAAAAGAATCTATTAACCAAAAATTTTCACCGGGGTGAAATTTTCAATTAACAATTTATCGAGGACTCGAATGGGGGTAGATCTGGGCTGGCGGGGTACCAAGCAGCTCGATACTCTGCTGCTTCTTATAAGTCGATTAAGTGAGGATCTACTAAAAATGGTGTGTGATAGTAGTAAGATAAGAAGGATTCTGATATATGGTAGAAGGTGGACTGGCCTAGGGGGAAAAAGCATCACGTATGATCATATGCTGAAAAACCCCTAGGTAGTATCCGGTGGAAAGAGATCCTTTATATATTTATCAATAAAGCGTGCTCCGGGGAGCTTACAAAAGTAGGAGAATAATACAATATAAGTGCTCCAGAGAGCTTACAATAATAGGCGGGCTAGGCCCTTTCTCTAATCAGTAGAAAAGAAGAAGAAAAAGGAAGCCTTGTTAGGGAAAAAGCCGCCGGTCTTTTTTGGAGAAAGAGAAGATCCCGTTCAATAGAAAGCTTTGTCATATTTATATGTTCTAATTCTTGTTGCCCACTCCATCAATTTAGTCATTCAATCAACAATTATAGGAACACTGATTTGGCATTGATTGAGTTGAATATTCTCTCATTAATGGCGTTTGTGAATGGCTATTAAAGAGTTGACTGATTTCTCATTAATGGCATTGTGAATGGCCATTAAAGAGTTGACTAATCTCTCATTAATGTCATTGTGAATGGCCATTAAAGAGTTGACTATCTTCATTAATGCGGTTGATTATCTCTAGTAATGGCGTTGTGAATGACCATTAAAGAGTTGACTATCTTCATTAATGGCGTTGTGAATGGCCGGAGAGGTCAACCTTCCTTCTATTCGAGTGCGGGGTACGGGTTATGGGGTACTGGGTACCAAGTGCGGGGTACGGGTTATGGGGTACTGGGTACCATGTGTGGGGTACGGCGTACCAGATGTGGGGTACGGGGTACCAGGTGCGGGGTACCGGGTACCGGGATAGTGTGGTAGCGGGATCCTCATGATCCTAGGTTCATTCTTTTAACAATCAAATAACCTTGACATGGATGGAAAATTCTTCTTTGGACCCCTGCCAAAAAAGGCGGTTAACAGAAGTCCCCCCTGACTTGAACACCGGTACCTAGTTGGGGTTGGAGTTGGAGTCAGGATCCGAAATGCATGAAGAATTTTGCTCATCCCTTCTTACTAGTAATCATCACTTGAAATGAAAATCGTTCCTAGCATATTTGGCTTAGGCGAACTAGGGTACTAGATATTCCAACATCAGGAGTCTTGATGCTTAGGCGAAAAAGTCCTGGTAGGCAACTAAGGCCACTTAAGCACCAGTTCTTCATATGGCGAATCTGTGGCATCAGGTATCCCGATAAGCGATCCTGATCCTTAGGCGATCGGTCATGAAGAGGGGTATTCCCCGTCCAAGTCTTTAGGAGTGCCGTATAGGCTCTCTTGGTCTTCCGTTTGGTGAATCTTTGGCACCAGGCATCCTACTGAAGGATCCTGGTCCTTAGGCGATATGTCCTGAAGAGGGGTATTCCCTGTCCAAGGCTTCAGGAATGCCGTATAGGCTCTCCTGGTCTTCCGTTTGGTGAATCTTTGGCTCCAAGCATCCTATTGGGGGATCCTGGTCCGTAGGCGATATGTCATGAAGAGGGGTATTCCCCGATCAAGTCTTTAGGAGTGCCGTATAGGCTCTCTTGGTCTTTCGTTTGGTGAATCTTCGACACCAAGCATCCTACTGAGGGATCCTGGTCCTTAGGTGATATGTCCTGAAGAGGGGTATTCCCCATCCAAGGCCTCAGGAGTGCCGTATAGGCTCTCCTGGTCTTCCGTTTGGCAAATCTTCGGCTCCAGGCATCCTATTAGGGGATCTTGGTCCTTAGGCGATATGTCCTAGATGGGGGTGTTTCCCGACCGAGGCTTCAGGATTGCCGTATAGGCTCTCTTGGTCTGGAGGATGACTTCGCATCCTTAGTCTGGCTAGCAACTATACCATTTAAGCACTTGTGCACCAGATCCTTTCTGGAGGAGGGTATTCCCCGACCAAGGCAGCAGGAATGCCATATGGCTTTTCCTCGTCTTGAGGCGATCAGTTATGGAGATCCTCCTTGAGGGGTTAACCCAGTCCAGGGCATCATGAGTGCTATGTAACCCTCTTGGTCTTAATTCAGTAATGGAGATCCTCCTAGAGGGGTTAACCTAGTTCAGGGCATCAAGAGTGTTATATAACCCTCCTGGCTCGTTATGGCGATCCTCCTAGAGGAGTTATCCCGGTCCAGGGCATCAGGTATTTTTACACAAGAAATCCCGGTCTTTAGGTGCTTTTATCATAGATTGGTAACCCAATCAAATCTCTGAATGTAGGGGTCACCATCCCTCCATTGGGAATTTGCGAGAGAGAATGGTGGGCTTCCAGTCCCCAAGTACTATCGCCGGTCTATGGGCTTACTCGGGGTAGACAAAAGTTTTCAACAATCATAATCGGGCTTGAGATTCCTCCGAAACGAACCGAGACCTCGGTTGTTTACTGGGGCGTTGAGTGGCCCGGTACAAGGAATCGGGAACTGCTGGTCCTCCTTTGATGGTATTGGTCCAGAGGCATGTTTGGGATTCTAGAAGTCCCCATCAACTGAAATGAGGCTCTAGACTCCACTCGGACGAACAGAAACCTAGAAGGCTCACTTGGGCGTTGAGGGGCCCGGTATAAGAAATGAGAAGCCTTCTACATTATACTGGTCCAGAGGCTTGATAAGTCATCAAGAAGTACCTAGCAACTGAAACGAGGCTCTAGACTCCATTCGGACAATTCGGGATCGTAGGTGGCTCACTTGGGCATTGTCCGGCCCGGTACAAAAGTGAGAAGCCTCCTACATTATGCTGGTCCGGAGGCTTGCTAGGTCATCAAAAAGTACCCAGCAACTGAAACTATGCTCTGGACTCCACTCGGACGAATCGGGATCGTAGGTGGCTCACTTAGGCGTTGTCCGGCCCGGTACAAAAGTGAGGAGCCTCCTACATGATACTGGTTCAGAGGCTTGATAGGGCATCAAGAAGTACCCAGTAGCTGAAATGAGGCTCTGGACTCCACTCGGACGAATCGGAACCTAGGAGGCTCACTTGGGCGTTGAGGGGCCCGGTACAAAAGTGAGGAGCCTTATATATGATGCTGGTCCAGAGGCTTGCTAGGGCATCAAGAAGTACTTAGCAGTTGAAATGAGGCTCTGGACTCCACTCAGACGAACCGGAACCTGGGAGGCTCACTTGGGCGTTGAAGGGCCCGGTACAAAAGTGAGGAGCCTCCTATATGATGCTGGTCCAGAGGCTTGCTAGGGCATCAAGAAGTACCCAGCAGCTGAAATGAGGCTCTGGACCCTGCTGAAAAAAGTTAGAACAATAGTGGCTCATTGGGGTGTTATCCGGCCCGGTATAAAAAGTGAGGAGCCACTAGTCTGGCTGTGGTGCTGCTACTCCAGAGGCTTGCTTAGGCATGTAGGAGGCCTCAACAACTGTTGGAAGCCTTTGGGTTATCTTCGAACGGATCGGGACTTCGATGGCTTACTAGGGCGTTGAAGGGCCCGGTATAAAATGAGAGGATCCACCGGTATGGTACTGGTCCAGAAGCATGCTTGGGATCGTAGAAGTCCCCAGCAACTGAAATGAGGCTCTGGACTCCACTCGGATGAATCAGAACCTAGGACGCTCACTTGGGCGTTGAATGGCCCAATACAAAAGTGAGGAGCCTTCTACATGATGCTGGTCCAGAGGCTTGCTAGGGCATCAAGAAGTACCCAGCAGCTGAAATAAGGCTCTGGACTCCACTCGGATGAATCAGAACCTAGGACGCTCACTTGGGCGTTGAATGGCCCAATACAAAAGTGAGGAGCCTTCTACATGATGCTGGTCCAGAGGCTTGCTAGGGCATCAAGAAGTACCCAGCAGCTGAAATAAGGCTCTAGACCCTGCTGAAAAGAGTTAGAACAATAGTGGCTTATTAGGGCGTTGTCCAGCCTGGTATAAAAAGTGAGGAGCCACTAGTCTGGCTGTGGTGCTGCTATTCTAGGGGCTTGCTTAGGCATGTAGGAGGCCTCAGCAAATGTTGGAAGCCTCTGGGTTATCTTCGAACGGATCGGGACTTTGATGGCTTACCAGGGCGTTAAAGGACCCGGTATAAAATGAGAAGAGCCACCGGTATTGTACTGGTCCAGAAGCCTGCTTGGGATCGTAGAAGTCCCCAGCAACTAAAATGAGGCTTTGGACCCTACTGAAAAGAATCGAAACCGCAATAGCTCGCTGGGGCGTTATCCGGCCTAGTAAAAGAAGCGAGGTGCCACTAGCCTTCTACCGGTCGTGCTGCTCCTATGATCATAGAGTTAAGTTGGCTTTCGGGGGGAAATGTTGACCTATAGTGCTGGAGTAAATCTGCTGTAAGGAAACAGGATGAGTGCAACTCTGCTGCATAGGAGCTCTTAAAGTACCGGGGTGGATCTGCTGGATAGAAGATCTATCGGTAGTGGAGCAAATCTTCTGCAAGGAAGCAGGAGAGGTATAACTCTACTGCATAGGAGCTCTAGGTGTACCGGAATGGATCTACGGGATATGAGATCTACCGGTAGCGGAGTAAATCTTCTGTAAGGAAGCAGGAGAGGTATAACTCTACTGCATAGGCGCTCTAGGTGTACCGGAGCAGATCTGCTGGATATGAGATCTACCGGTAGCAGAGCGGCTGTAGAGGAGCTTAACAAGTATATGAGCAGACTTGCTGCATCGGGGCTGCATCGGATACTGGCTCCACTAGGAGCCCTATACATCATATTTGCTCCACATTAAACAAAAGTCGTGAAATGATAAAGTGAGCACCATCCGTGGTGCACATGAAGTATATACAAATATGGATAATAGGTATACCACATGAATAATATGCCATGAATAATGAATCAAAATGGTGGAATTTCTATAACAAGTGAGGGATGGAATCAAAATAGGGAAGCAGGTCCAAAAGGAGATGAAGGAACCAGAGTAAAGGAGGAAAGACCAAGGAAGAGACCTGATGGAACAGATCCAGATTGTCAACACTAACAGTGGGGGGCCCACTCTCACTGGTACATCAATAACTCCAGGAAGAACCACGCCAGGAAAATACCCCGACACGATACCAGAAGCCAGGTGCTAAAGGTCAGCGGGATGGTGCCAAACCGTCCCAGCTCCACTCAAATAATATTTATGGAGGATAATGCCTATAACACGATCCAGCCCCATGACGACCCGATGGTAGTTACTGTTCAGGTAGCAAACAACCAAGTAGCCCGGGTTATGATCGACACTAGAAGCAACGTGGATATAATTTTCAAGGATACGCTGGACCGCTATCAACTTCGCCAACCCTGTTTTTACAGCTGCACCACCCCCCTGTATGGGTTCACCGGGGACTCTTTGATACCGGCAAGTTATATCATATTCCCGGTGGCCATAGGAGAAGCTCCCTGGTAAGTAAACAACATGGTCAAATTTGTGGTGTAGACATCCCAAGCGCTTACAACATGATCCTAGGGCGACCCTTCCTCTCAAAGATTAGGGGAGTCCTATCAGTCTATCACAATGTCTTGAAATTCTCGGTAGACGAGGAAGTTGGAATCCTGAGAGGAGATCAACAAATGGCCCACAGGTGTTACGCCGTCTCGTTAAATCCCTCTGCACTAGCCAAGCATTGCTCCCAAATCACCATAGAAGGTGACCAGAGATAATCAGAGGCTGCAGATCCTCCTCAAGCGATGGGCCTCTCTAGTCACATGCAATCGCATGGCGTAGGGATGGAGCACCTAGGAAGCATGATAGAGCAATCAGAAATTGAAGAAGAAGCGCCTGAAGAAGAAATGCCTAAGGAAGGAGGACCGACTGAAAAGCTGGAAGAAGTCATGATCAGGGAGGAAGATCCTCCAAAAACGGTAAAGATAGGATCCACCTTGACCTCCGAACACAAAGCTGCGCTCCAAAAGGTCCTCCGGGACTACAATGATGTGTTCGCCTGGTCCCACGAAGAGATGCCTGGCATTCCTGCTAGCTTGGCGGCACATCTCCTCAATGTGGACCCAACCTTCAAACAGTGAAACAAAAGAGGAGGTACTTCAATCCAAACCGCAACACCGCGGTACAAGTGGAGGTGGATTAACTCCTTCGGGCCAAGTTCATCAGGGAAACGCGATACCTGGAGTGGATCGCTAACGTGGTCATGGTCCCAAAGAGCAATGGGAAGTGGCGGATGTGCGTAGACTACACTGACCTTAACTGCGCCTGCCCGAAGGACAGCTTCCCCCTCCCCAAGATCGACCAACTCGTTGATTCAACCGTGGGAAACAAGACCCTGAGTTTCATGGATGCATTCTCCGGTTACAATCAGATCACCATGCACCCATCAGACCAAGAGAAGACCAGCTTAATCACAAACCAAGGTTTGTACTGCTATAAGATGATGCTTTTTGGGCTGAAGAATGCTAGGGCCACCTACCAGAGGCTGGTCAACAAGCTATTCAAGGAGCAGATCGGTCGTATCATGGGAGTCTATGTAGATAACATGATAACCAAATCGCAGCATGTAGAGCAGCATCTTGACCATCTCAAGGAGACCTTTGAGGTGCTTCGAAAGAACCAAATACGGCTGAACCCAGACAAGTGTGCGTTTAGGGTTTCAGCCGGGAAATTTTTGGGATTCAGGGTTCATGAGAGGGGGATCGAAGCGAACCTAGAAAAGATCAAAGCAATACTCGAACTCCAATCCCCTACCACTCTAAAACAGGTAAAAGGATTGACCGGCCGCCTTGCTGCCCTCAACAGGTTCATATCACGGTCCACTAACAAATGTCTCCCGTTCTTCCAAGCCATCAAGAAGGGAAGAGGGATAAAGTGGGATGAGGAGAGCGAACGCGCCTTCAGAGAGCTCTAGAGTTACCTATCCAATCCCCCGCTACTTGTCAAACCACTGCCGAGAGATGTACTGCAACTCTACCTTGCGGTATCAAACACAACGACTAGCACGGCTTTGGTGAAAGAATGTGAATGTGGGATCCAAAGACCTATCTACTATGTAAGCCGTTCCCTCAGCAAGGCCGAAAGGAACTACAACTAGCTGGAAAAGCTCACCTTCGCCTTGGTAGTTGCAGTGCGCAAGCTGCGCCTTTACTTCCAAACCCACTCAATAACCGTTCTTACCAACCTCCCTCTCTGCCAGTTCATGCAATGACCTGATGTGTCAGGTAGGCTGGTCTTGTGGGCCCTCGAGCTTCCCAATATGACATTACATTTAAGCCCCGCACTGCAATCAAAGGACAGGCTCTAGCAGATTTTATGGTGGAGTTCAGCGAAAATCCTAACTCCCATCCTGAAGCAGAGCCAGCTGCCCAGCTTGGTAACAATGTCCCAATTCCTGGCGAAGAATGGCCCTCTCAATTAAAAGTTTGGACGATGTTCGTTGATGGAGCCTTCAACCAATATGGTTGTGGAGCGGGAATTGTACTGATTGACTTGGAAGGGATCGAATCCTCCCACTGCCTAAGATTCGAATTTAGAGCCACTAACAATGAAGCAGAGTATGAGGCGCTCCTGGCTGGCTTGAATGCCGCCCGAGAATTGGGAGCCTAGTTTCTTGCAATCAAGAGCGATTCACAGTTAATCGTGAACCAGGTAGCCAGGTCCTACCAGGCCAAGGTTGAAAACATGACCGCCTACCTAGAAAAGGTTAAGCAAGCTACCAAGGCATTCCAAATGATCAAGATTGAGCAAATACCCAGATGGGCTAACTATCGAGCAGATGTTCTCACCAAGATCGCAACAGGAGGAGGGCAAACCCCCCTAAAGGAGTCTGGTTACAACTCATAAGCCGATCAAGCATCGCCAAAATAGCTGAGGTCCACCCAGTAAGCCACATTCCATGCTGGATGGACCCCATCGTAGATTATCTCTATAGCTAGAAACTCCTGGATGACCCAGTAGAAGCTAGGGAGATAAAGAGAAAGTCAACCTGGTACTGCCTGGTGCAGGGGCACCTGTATCGGAAAGGGAAGTCTTTGCCTCTCTTTAGATGCCTACACCCAGATGATGCCAAGTGGATGCTGAAGGAGTTCCACTCAAGCGAATACGGAGATCATTCAGGAGGAGATGCCCTTGCACACCGAGTCTTAAGAATGGGATACTTTTGGCCGACCTTACATGAGGACGCTCGCCTGTACGTCCGCGCTTGTGTACCTTGCCAAAAGGTGGCAAACCTCATGCATCAACCTCCGGAAAGGTTATCCATCATCTCATCCCCCTATCCCTTTGCGGTCTGGGGAGCGGACTTTATCGGGCCTTTACCAGCTGGGACCAAACAGACCAAGTACGCAGTCATCGCCATAGACTATTTCACCAGATGGGTGGAGGCAGAAGCGTGCACTAGCATAACAGAGGCGAAAACGACCGCGTTCATAAAAAAGAATATGGTGTGTACATTTAGGGTCCCCATGGCAACTATCACTGACTTAGGCAAGCAATTTGACAACCACAACTTCAGGGACTATTGTGAAGATCTCAAGATCAAATATCGCTTTGCCTCGGTGGCCCACCCCTAGTGGTGGCTATGGTTCTGGTTTAACCGACGGTTTTGTCCGCTGTTTAACCGAAACCAGCGGTTTCAAAACCGGTCCAAAACCGGTCCAAAACCCGTTTTTCGGTTTTGGTTTCGGTTTCGGTTTCGGTTTCGGTTTGGGGGGTACCAAAACCAGACCGAAACTGGCGGTTTAACCGATGGTTTTGGAACCGGTTAAACCGTCGGTTTTTCATATTAAAAAAAAAAATTTAACCCACCAATCAGACGCTGCCACGTGGCAGCGTCTTAATTAAATAATACCGTTGATCGCGACCTTTAAAAAAAATAAAAAATAAAAAATAACCTACCAATCAGACGCTGCCATGAGGCATCGTCTTTCAAAAAGTTACCGTTGAAAGCGACCGTTTGAAAAAATAAATAAAAAATTGGACCAATAAAAGATTGACATGTGGCACACAGTTTGAAAAAAAAAATTACAATTTGGCCGTTGGGCAGTCATCAGACGACCGTTCTGATGACCCCAACGGCCATGCATATATTTTTATTTTCACCCGTTAATTTTTTCTATTTGCAAAGCCACCCCTTTCTATTATACTATAAATACCCCCCAACGCTTCATTTTTCTTCAGACATCTCTCATTCTCTCAATTTCTCTCAATCTCTCTCAATCTCCAATTCTCAATTCTCAATTCTCTCTACATTTACAATTTTCTTTAATTCTCATATCATATATTAATTATTTATTCTATTTTTTTCTAGCATACAATATATATTTCTTATATTTTTTACCATCATATTTTTTTTTTCACCACTATTATTCTAACAATATATTTTTTTCAATCATATATATATATTTTTACTTGCTACCACTGTTATTTCAACAATATATATTTTTCATTCAAATATTTTTTTTTTTAGTTGCTTACCACTCTTATTCCAAATTTTCAATAATATATTTTTTTCAATCATCTATTTTTTTTACTTTGTTACCATTATTATTCCAACAATTTTTTCTTAACATATATCTATATTTTATTATTGTTAATTTTTCAATGGCAAGTAGAAGTGGAAATGGGGGAGATGGTTCAAGAAATATGAACAGAGGAAAGGGTGCAATGCAAAACTTGTTGGAAACCATTGGTGATGCTGTCACTTACGACGATGTGACTTTTCACCAGTTCCTTCAAGATCGATTTGGATCTGATCACCCTTCTAGTCCTAATCCCCCTCTAACAATTCCCGAGTTTGATGGACTCGACCCCACTCACAATACCCCCAATACTAATGAAAATGTATCTAACCCCCCACCCCCTTCGGATGATTTTTTTGCAGGTAAAGGTGAAGAAGAAAAGCCGATGAAGTCCGATCTCTTCAAAATGCATATGAAGAAAACTAAGTTACAAGATGGATCTTTCCATATACAGTGCAATCATTGCACCAAAGCATACAATGTTCCAAGAAACTTCGGATATGGCACATTATGGACCCATGTCAGAAAAATTCACCCGTCCGAATTCGCAAGGGCGAATGACCAAGCCAAAATCGCCAGGTACGCAACCTCTTCTAATCAATTATTTCATTACACGTCTGAAAAAAAATAGAGAACAATTAGCATTAATGGTTGCAACTGAACACTTACCTTTTGGTTTTGGTGAGAAAGTAGGTTTTGTTAATTATTGCCAAAATGCATTAAATCCTGCAATGCAACGTGTTCCTAGATCCACCCTCACACGTACACTAAATGCCATTTACAGAAAAGAAAAAAACATTTTGAAAACATTTTTTGAACAATTTCAAGGTCGCGTTTCCGTATGTGGCGACATACAGAATGACAATTTTGGTAGTCATTCATATTTGGGCGTCACATGTCATTATATGGACAATGACTGGGACATGCAAAAAAGAATTCTTGCATTTCGTGTTTTCAATGACTCGCATTCAGCTCAAAATATTTTTCGACTCCTTAAAATCATTTTTCAAGAGTATAATATCTTAAACAAAATTTTTGCTATTGGCTTTGATAATGCTGCAAGCAATACCGCATCTATTCCTTTCTTACGGGACTTATGCAATCCCAATTTTGGGGGTAAATTATTTCATCAACGTTGTGCATGCCATGTTTTAAATTTGTGTGTTCAAGCTGGATTAACAGAGCTTTATACTTTTATAAGACCAATTAGAGATAGTATTAACTATATTTAGAAGCATAACAAAATCATGAAACAATGGTTAAAGTATTGCTCTATGAATAATATGCGTCCCAGAAAATTTTCTCGTGACATTCCCACTCGTTGGAATTCAACTTATAAGTTGCTTAGTGAAAGTGTTGAATATAAGGATTTATTAGTTTCTTTTATTAATTATAACTGTTATCCTGAAAATCTGTCGGGGGTTTTCCCGGGATAACCTGGACCGCGGTGTACGGGGTGCACCGCAGCTGGCCTGGACCGGGTAGGGTGAAGCCCTCTTGGTCCGGGTACCAAGGACCGATACTATATAGTAGGACCAGTCCTACACGATGGAATAGAGGTTGAGGTAGCGTGCTGGTGTGGGAGGTGTGACTGGCACATCTTTGGAAGGGTAACAAGGTGGGCTTCTTATTACTTAACAACGGAGTACAACATACATCAGTCTACATACACCATCCGGCTATTACAAAGGGGTTACTAGCGGGATGGGGATACAACATGCAAGAGTCCAAGCTAGGCGGGGAGGTCACTCGATAGGTTGTATACGGAAGCTTTATCTAGACGAGACAACAGCCAAGTAGCACACACATAGGAGCTTTTACTGAGCGGGGTAGTAGCCAAGTAGAACATACATATAGGAGCTTTGGCCTGGTAGGGTAGTAGCTAAGTAGGACACACAGAGGAGCTTTGACTAAGCGGGGTAGTATTCAAGTAGGACACACACATGGGAGCTTTGACTAAGCGGGGTAGTAGCCAAGTAGACCACACGCATATATGAGCTTTGACTTTCAAGTAGGACACACACATGGGAGCTTTGACTAGGTAGGGTAGTAGCCAAGTAGAACACACACATATAAGAGCTTTGACTAGGCCAAATGGGAGGTTTTTGTTTTCAAGGGCCAACCCCCTCCTCTGTGGGATGTAGGGGCATTTATAGTGTCTCTGGTAGGGAGGTAGGTGGAGGTCCTCTGTTTAGGCGGGAACCCCCGGTTAAATCCCCACCGTTCCCTCATATCCATAATGGCGGTCACAAGGAATCAAGGATCAGGATTGCGCCCCGTTGGCTTAGCCTTGGCGGGAGCATCCGTTTTAGTAGGTGGGGGCCCTAGTTCCTAGGGCGTAATTGGTGGGGCTGATACCAGCCACTGGTCTGGGGCAGGATCGGGGTTACCACATGCCTTGGAGGGTTCCGATCGCTCCACCTAGGCCTCAGGTCCAAATCAGAGTCTCTGTAGGGCTGAGGTGGTGAAAAGGTGTCATTTCCATGAGTTTTGATTGGTCGCAAGGGGCCTTCGTGGTGGCGGGAAGTCGTTGTCAAGGTTCTGGCCTGGCGGGGGACAGTGTCAGCGCCTGTCCCGCTGCACCCTGTCAGGCGTTCCCTTCCACCATTTCCTTCTTCGTGCTGGCTGCATTTCTATAAGTATTTTGTATGTAAGGGATAGTTGACCTCCAATTAAGGCTGAGATGGAACGTCATCCAGCCGTTGATGTAGAACGGCTAGTAGGCGATCTCGACCGTCGGTTGCTGTCTTTCCTCAGTCATGCTTACTGCTTCCTTATTAATGAGGCGACATTGGTGCCTTGTAGGTGTTCTCAGCACTCTTTTCATCCCATGTGAGCTGGAAGCAGGGGCTGGCGTCAGTCCTTACGGAACAGGACGCGCTAGCGAGCTCCCAAGGGTTCTTCTAGAGAGGACCGCTCGAGTCGTAGGAGGGTGCTGCGGGGGATGAGGTGGTGACCTCTGTGGCAAGTATGGCTACTAGAGCGGAACCATTGCTAGAAGATACGGTTCTTCTTATTGGGTGACGGAGCAGGAGCCGGGTCCCAGATGGGTCGTGGCTTTGGAGGTGGGCACCCGCCTGGGTCAGGTACCCTTCCTTCGCAAGCTCTCTCATGGGGGGAAGCCAGTTCTAGGTCGCGCAATGCTTAATCCTAGCGGGCCCGTGAGAAGGCGCGGTCACAAGAGGGCCGGGTCCTTGTTCCTAACAAGCGGGCTGGACTAATCGGGAGTGCCATCGTGGTACGCAATGAAGCGGTTCGGTCCCCTAGTGGGAGAAGCTCTTCCTTGAATTAATTGCCTAAATTTCCGGTTAACAATAACGTTCCTTCAATTTCTCTTGAATTGAACCATTGGGATGTATGTATAAAAATTCTTGAATTGTTACATGTTTTTAATGATGCTACCATTGCTTTATCTGGTGTTTACTATCCCACAACTCATTTATTTCTTACTCAAAGTGTTAATATTGCTAGTGCATTTAATGATTGTAAATTAGATGTTCAATTGAGTCCATGTGTTGCTGCCATGAAAACAAAATGGGTTTCGTATTATGGGGAGATTCCAAATATTTACTTGCTTGCACCGTGTTTTGATCCACGTTTTAAATTAGAATGTTTGCAGGATTATTTAGACAATTATTACAAATGTTTAGATTTAGAGGTTGATATTCTTCATTGTTGTGCTTCCGTTAAAACTTTGCTTTATGAATTATACAATGAATATGTTAGAATGTATGGTCAGTCTTTCAACGTGCCGGTTTCACAACCCCAACCCACATCTGGTGGTAGTACTTCTTTCGCAAAATTTCAATTAAGGGGTTTGGGGGATCGACTATTTTCCCAAAGATCCAAAAAATTACGAACATCTTCTTCATCCTCATCTGCCTATGAGCTTGACCGGTATTTAGAAGACAATCATATATTTCTAGATGAATAATTTGATCTCCAGATTTGGTGGAAGAGTCATCAACAGGATTATCCAATTTTGGCTATTATTGCCAAACAAATTCTTAGAACACCGGTTTCTACAGTTGCTGTGGAACAAGAATTTAGTGCAGGTGGAAATATTTTGGACCCAAGACGGTCAGCTATGTCTCCACAATCTCTTGAAATCTAGGCGTGTGTTGATGATTGGACAAAGGCAAAATATAGACAACAAGCACTCCAGCCGGATATAGTGAACGACTTCTTCGAAGGTGACCAAACCACGGGAACGGAACGTAGCGAATAGATTCCGTTCCAACTTCCAACCTCCAACACCGAGCAACTAATTAAAAGTAAAAGAACTACGTGGCCTTTGATTCCTCTACATTGATGGAGGATACGTAGGCAGCTTAATTGTGGTAAAAAATTAAGTGCAAGGCTGGTATTTTTTTTTTTTTTTTTTTTTTTAAATTTTAACTTTGTTACATTGAAATATTGTATATTTGAATTCAAGCCTTCAAGGCTAATTTTTTGTTTTGTTTTTTGTTTTTTTTTTTGGTTATCTTTTCTTTTAAATATTGTGAAATACTTAAATACATCAATGAAAATGTTTGTAAATGTTTTTTTTTATTTACAACTTTATGATTTTATATTAGTCAAGATTTTGATTTTATATTTAATTTATAATTTACAAAATATAAACAAGCTTTACCCACAAAAAAAAAAAAACCGAAACCAAAACCGAAATCGAAAAACCACCGGTTATAAACCGGAAACCAAACCAGTTTTCCGGTTTCGGTTTCGGTTTCAGTTTTGGCGGTTTTGGTGATTTCCCAAACTGAAACCGAACCATGGCCAAGACTATCCACCCCTAAACAAATGGCTTGGTTGAATCCACAAACAAAACTGTTAACCGAGAAAATAGACAATTAATTCAAGGAAGAGCTTTTCCACTGCAAGGACCTTACCACTCTAAAGCACCCCCCATGGAAGCATCTCCGGTCACTCTAAAGCGCCTGATGAGAAGAAAGACCCGGTCCTCCATGTACCGCGCCTCCTCTAGAATCACCGAGCCGGAGCACGGTTCAGACTAAGATCCAGGATGCTCCTCTAAAATTCCTAGTGGGAAGGGAGACTTGGTCCAACCAAGATCCCGCCTCCAAGACATAGTCCATCGTGCACTCGGCTCTTCTCGAACGCCCCTTGAGAGAAACTACATGTTCCAGTATAGGACTCGCTCTTAGCCAGCAACCCGGCTAGAAGCCATCCTAAATAATGCCTACCCAGTCCCCCACAACACACTCCTACAACCGGGATGACCCCCCTCTAGAAGAACTCCTTGTAACTCTCTAGCGACCCCTGCTCCGGAAGGGCTGACGCCAGCCCTCATCCCAGCTCACATGGGTTGGAGAAGGGATTGGGAGCACCTGCAAAGCCACAGCACCAGTCCATTAATGTGAGACAACAATCACGAATGAGGGAAGACAGGCAACCTACAGTCGAGATCATCCGCTGGCCACGCTGTATCAACGGTGGAATCACCCTCCATCTCAGCCCTAATGGAAGTTAACTATCCCATGCACGAAAGGGGATACTCTGTTTCTCCAGCAAAATACTCGTAGAAACGCAGCAAGCATGAAGAAGGAAATGGTGGAAGAAGAAGCCTGACAGTGTGCAGCGGGACAGGCGCTGACACTGTCCCCCTCTAAGCCAGATTTTGACAACGACTTCCCCCTGCAACAATAACCTATCTAGCCAACCAAAACTCTTGGAAATACCATATGTATGCCATATCAGCCCTAAAGAAACGCCTGCATGAACCTAGGGCCTAGGTGGAACGATCAAGACCCTTCAAGGAGTGTGGCGGCCACTGTCCCGCTCAAAACAAAAGGCTAGGATCACGCCCACCAATTACGCTCTAGGGACTAGGGCCCCCACCTACCAAAACCAAGCCCTCAACAGAGGAAAAACAAAGGGGAGTGATCCTAGCCCTTGGTTATGTACCATCACGATTGCCAACAAGGAGGGACGGTGGGGATGGAATCGGGAGTTCCCGCCTAAATAAGCTGTTTCCACCTACCCCTCAAGAGGAGACACTATAAATACCCATATATTCCAAGAATAAGAGGTTGGCCCTTGAAAACCGAGACATCCTACTTGGCTACTACCTCGCCTAAACAAAGCTCCTATGTGTATCCTACTTAGATACTACCTCGCCTAAACAAAGCTCATATGTGTATCCTACTTGGCTACTACCTCGCCTAAATAAAGCTCCTATGTGTGTCCTACTTGGCTACTACCTCACCTAAACAAAGCTCCTATGTATGCCTTACTTGGCTACTACCCCTCCTGACCCAAGCTCCTAGGCATGATCTATGTGGTTACCGCCCGGCTTAGCTAAAGCCCTTGCGAGCTAACTCCCATTTAGCTAGGGGATCTTACCTCTATCCAATTTGCTTTTGTTGTAATCATAGCTCATGTAATGGCTCATAATGTCCCCCATCATTAAGGAATAAAAAGATCCCTCATTCCCGGTAGTAAAATCGTACTTGTCACGCCTCTATATACACCAAACTCAGCCTCATCCCCGCTTACAGGACCGGTCCTACTACATTGTACCGGTCCCTGGCAATCGGACCAAGGGCCTCCCCCGGTACCTACTCCGGGAAGCGAGGAACCATCCCCTACCCGGTCCGGACCAGCTGCGGTGCACCTGTACGCCGTGGTCCAGGTTGTCCCAGGAAACTCCCGACGGATTTTTTAGGATAACAAAAACAATCAAGAAACTGTTAAAGAAAAAGCTGCAAAAGGAAAAGGGGGCTTGGGTGGACCAGCTCCCAAACATCTTATGGGCCTATCGGACTAATAAAATGACCGCGACTGGAGAGACCCCCTACTCACTAGCCTGCGGGGTCGAAACTATTCTATCTATCGAACTGAAGCTCCCCAGCTTCCGCACACAACTCTACAATCCGGAAGACAATGAGGACAAGCTCAGGGCGTGCTTAGATCTCAAAGAAGAAAAGCAGACTGGGGTTGCTCTGAGGGTTGCGGCCTATCAGTAAAAAATCGCCCGCTGCTTCAATAAAGGTGTCAGGATCCGGAGCTTTAAGAAGGGTGACCTGGTGCTAAGGAAAGTCACCCAGAATACACGCCACCGTTCTGATGGTGTCCTTGCTCCAAACTGGGAGGGCCCGTACCTTGTCAAAGCAAAACTGAGCCAAGGAGGATACAAGGTGATAGACCTCGATGGAAACCCCATCGGGCATACCTAGAACGCAGATCACTTGAAGAGGTTCTACCCCTAGCAGCGCCACATGAAGGATAGAGAGAAAAAGCGGGGTAATCCTACTGTAGGTAGCACTTGTCACTTTTGTCCACTTTTCATGTAAGCGTGACCCATAAGGCACTTGAGAGCCGGGGTTCAGCGAAGAAATGAAGCGGCTTTGACTGCCTGTATTTAGGGTGTTTCTCGCCCCCCTTTTGAATGAATGAAAAGTTATTCTCCTCAATTGATTATCCCATAATTCGCTTAATGGATACCGGGTACCTCAGATGAGCTACCACGATGCCTTGGGCTGGGTACGAGACCCCCCAAGAAGGGACTTGGGCTTAAGTGGTCATGGTTGCCTACCAAGTCTAGGAGATACCGGGTACCTCAGATGAGCTACCACGATGCCTTGGGCTGGGTACGAGACCCCCCGAGAAGGGACTTGGGCTTAAGTGGCCATGGTTGCCTACCAAGTCCAGGAGATACCGGGTACCTCAGATGAGCTACCACGATGCCTTGGGCTGGATACAAGACCCCCCAAGAAGGGACTTGGGCTTAAGTGGCCATGGTTGCCTACCAATTCCAAGAGATACCGGGTACCTCAGATGAGCTACCACGATGCCTTCGGCTGGGTACGAGACCCCCCAAGAAGGGACTTGGGCTTAAGTAGTTGTGGTTGCCTACCAAGTCCAGGAGATACTGGGTACCTCAGATGAGCTACCACGATGCCTTGGGCTGGGTACGAGACCCCCCGAGAAGGGACTTAGGCTTAAGTGGCCATGGTTGCCGACCAAGTCCAGGAGATACCAAGTACCTCAGATGAGCTACCACGATACCTTGGGCTGGGTACGAGACCCCTCAAGCAGGGACTTGGGCTTAAGTGGCCATGGTTGCCTACCAAGTCCAAAAGGTAACTGGTACCTCGGATGAGCTACCGCGGTACATTGGGGCTGGATACGAAACCCTCATCTAAGAACTTAGCCTCAAATGACCGGGGCATCCTACCAAGCCTGTGCGATACCAGATAGGCTTATAAATGAGGCGTGGGGGCTGTCCTAATACCTCGAAAGCAAGTATAACCCCCCCTAACGGTTACTCAAGCAAGGAAACCCCCTTTTTTTGTTGGGGAGGCACCAGTTGCTAGCACGGTCCATTGGGACAAAAAGATCCTAAGTCAAGATTAAGGCACGAAATCAACCAACACCTACCCGGTGCAGCCATGCCACAAGGGGATGTACCAATGCCAAGTCTACTTGTCCGAAATCATAGTTAATTTTTGCAAAAAATGTTTAAGCGTGTCTGCCAGGCACAGGATAATGAGAAGACAAAGTAAGGGCAAGAAAGTGGATTTTACTCCATCAATAAAGATCATAAAGGACTTGTGTAAAGCCATGGCATCAGGCCTAGCAACCTAGACCAAACGTGCATGTCAACAAAAAAGCAAGTAAAAGGATGCATGAAGCACCAGTTCATCATTACATACCAAGAGAAAGATTGGAGCTCAGAAGGCCCAACTTCCCCACAAATAAAGAAGTGCTGAAATAAAAGCGAATAAAGGATGCATGGGCATCAGTTCAGAATTAATTATTAAAGGAAGACCAAGGCACGACTGGCCCGATCTTCCCCAAATCATCAACAATAAAAATTATATAGCAACAATGTGTGTGAATAAAAAAGTTGTAGAAGAAGCATTTGTCTATTGGTCTTGCATGGGACTGATAGGATCATTGACAGGCGGGGTTGATGCGGTCTACTTTTGACTTGGTAGGGCATCCTGGGCTACATCTTCTGGGCGACGCTCCTCTCGAGTCTCCTTGGGCAGCTCCCCCGATTCCATAGGAGGCGATTCTGGCATATCTCCGGTTACACCGGGTTCCTACTTGTCTCTTTGAGCCGGATTGCTGCAGCTCGCGGTGTCCCCACCTTCGGGAGGCATCACTTATCCTGGCACCACTTTGGGCACGCCATTGGCACCCGCTAGGATTTCGTCTATGTTCCAGCCATGAATTTATTGAAGATCGAAATCAGGAGGGGTGTGCTGGGCAACATGCAGCTGAGCAAGGAAGTAACCTTCCCCAAAAGACTTATCAGCCACAGCCTCTACTTCCGCTGCCCTAGTAATCGCCGCCCTAGCAATCGCCGCCACAGCGCGGTTCTCAGCAGCAGCCAACTCAATCTTCAATTCATTCCGCGCTAGTGCCCGGCGGGTGGACCGGTTAACCTAAGCCTCCAGCTCTTTCTGCACCTGGTCAAAGTCTTTCTTCGCCTGAGCAGCCTTGATCTTTAGCTCCTTCTTCTCCCTAACAAGCCTTATGATGGCCTTCTCCGCCTCGCCCTTATCCTTCTCAGCTTTGACTCGCCTCTCCTCCGTCAGACGGTTCTCCTCTTGAAGCGAAACAGCTTGTTGCCCCGGAGTTAAGATATGCCGGAACACCTGTAAAAAGAAAAAGGGACCACAAAAAATGTGCAGGCCTGACACTTAGCATGGCCACCCAAACAAAACAAAAGGAGAGGGAAGCAGTCGAAAGATACCTCGGCTGTTATTATGGAGCCCTTAAAGGACAGTTCATTCACAGGAAGCACAGCAAGTTGGGAGGAGTTCGCCTTGGAGCAGGCCTCTTTGAATGCATGGTAAATGTCATCTGAGGTAGAAGAAGAATCTCTTTTCGCCTTAGGGGGAGCAAAAGGCACCTTCTATGCGGTTGATACTCCCTTCCCCTTATCCGAAGAGGGTCGGGGAGGAGGTGCGGAAGACCTTGAAGGGGTAGAGGTGGAAGAACCAGATGAAAGCACCGAGGATGGTAGCTTAGAAGCAGAAGAACTTGGTAGACCACGGCTCCGATCTAGACGCGCCTCTAACTCCTCCAACCAGGAGGAAGGAGGACATATTTTCAATGGTTGAGGAGAAGCCGAGCCTGAAGCACCCCCTTCTCCTTCTTGACTTTCATCAACGTCACCTGCTTCAAGGGAGTGCGCAAAGTCGCCTCGACACCAGTGGAAGACCCCGCCCACGCTTGGGTGGCACCAGAATCGGTGAGAGGAATCTCTTCTCGCTGAACGCTTACAAAAGAAACTACAAATTAAGCGACCATTAGAACTCTCGCCAATAACACTGATGATGACCAAAAACACTACGACAACCAAAAAGAAAGGGTGAAAATGTAAACAAAAGGGTAGATCACCTGGAACTGCATCAATCGCCAAGAGGGAATGCTTCACTCGAGCCGGCTCCCAAGGAAAGCCCTCCAAATTTGGATACTTGTAACCCAGCCGATTGATATCAGCTAGAAGACCCATGACTTCAATGTCATCCTCCTCCTTTGCTCACTCCGGTTGCGGCCCAAAGAAAGTAGGGACTGAGCGTTCCCGGTAACCATAATGAACTGTGGCCCCTCAATTGCCCTTCACAATGATCCATTCCTTTTTTCACCTGAGATCCTTCCTCCGGGTACCAGGCACGACAAAGTCAATAGCATTAACATAACGAAAATAATATTGACCGGCGGGCTGCTGAGTCAAGGGCGATAGTTGGAAGACGGAGCGCAACTCTCTGTAGCTCGACTCCCCTAAATTGGGTCGAGAGCCAGCGGCCTCTCGCCACATCATAAGAAAACCTACCAAGTTCCTCCAAAAACCCGGTACCAACTGCATAGGAGCCAGTCCAAACGTACACAAGGCCCGCCTAAGTGTAGGATGGAGGGGGAGGCGAACCCCTCGCTCAAAAGCCGCCACGTGAATAGGAAGATAACCAAGAGTAGGTGCGTAAGCATCATAATCTTCTGTGGGGAGAGAGAGCTCTATGTCTTCTAGAATGTTGAAATCACGCCTCAACCGGGATAGCACACCCATGGTACACACTGATGGGGGAACACACTCAAAAACCTCAGGGGATCACCTCCCCTTCCAACCGCCATCACTCGATGGGATCCCCCCATATCCACATGCTCCAGATCTGGTTCTCCATCACCAGAAAGTGCCTCGGGGCTGGTTCCCCTTCCCTCTCCCCCATCGGAGACATGCACTAGAGAAGAAGGAAAGTTGGAAAACCCGGTCCCGATCGAAGAATGTCACCCGGAACGACGAGGACGAGGGCGAGCCCTGCTTCCACCAGTGGTAGAATGCCACTGGGCCTGTGCCTCTTGAGAGAAAGCCCAGACTTCTCCGGGGAACTATCCTCCCCACCGTAATCATAATCCCTTCATGCGTTGGAATCCTCAAAAGCCATTTTCAGCAAGGCAACAAGAAGCACAAGGGAGAAGTAAAGAAGAGGAAATGAAAACTGTAAGAAAAGCGGGAGAAAATTAGGAGAATCCAGTCAAACCACCCTTAAATAGGGAGAGAGAGTGGCAGTTTAAATTTTAAACGAGGAGATCTCAGCCCTTCAAGGGATCGGATGGCTAGGAAGAAGTAGGCGAAAAGGCGGATTGGACAGTTGGGCCACTTAGCGCGTGCCATGTGGAGCGATGCGCAGTAAACGTCCCATCGCTGACACTCGCGTCCTGAGAAACGTGCCAATTTCAGAAAGGTCATCATTATCACATTTAATGCTTGAAGAGACATGACCACTAAAGCGAATTCCAGTAAATTCAGGGGAAGAAAAAGAAAAAATCCAACCAAGGGAAAGCCCTTCATGCGACCAGGTATCCTACCTCCAATGTTCAGCGATACCATTAACATTAAAAGCGGGAGGGACTTCTGTTAACCGGAAAAATAGGCAATTAATTCAAGGAAGAGCTCTCCCCATTAAAAAGCCCTCATCACCCCCTGGTACCCATGGTGGAAATGTCCCCGACCACTTTAAAGTGCCTAATGAGAAGAAAGGCCTGGTTTATCACGTCACGCGTCTCCCCTTCCCCTGACACACAAGGTCAGAGTGTGGCTCATCAAGGAACCAGGCTCCCCCAAGAACGCTTATTGAGAAGGAGGACCGGTCCACCAAGGACCCCACCTCCCAGACACGGTCCTCCCAGGACCCGGCCCCCCTAAAGCGCCTAATAAAAGGAAGGACCTAGTCCAATAGAGGACCCACCCCCAACCAGCAACCCGGCTAAGAACTGTCCTAAGCAGCACCTACCCAATCATGCATAACACACTCCCACAACTAGAATGACCCACTAGAGAAGACCTCCTTGGAACGTTCTAACAACCCCCCGCTCCAAAGGGCTGACATCGTTCATAGTAACCAACCAACCAGCCATGACCCTTCCAAGGGTTGATGCTGTTAGGATTATGCTTAATAGCAAGAGTGTAATAGTGTTTTTGACAATCTATTCATATTAATAATGTAGTTTCTGGTTTAACAAATCTTATAGCATTTATAGTTTAGTTATTATAATTGTCAAAAGTAAATAATCATAAGGTCAAAAGACTATGAGAAAAGAAGAATTGTTCGTACATCTGGATATGTATAAGGTAGACACAATTCTTTAGTTAGTCTTGAATAATGTTCACAACTTAAGTTAAAGGTTAGGCACCTTTATCTTGTTAAAGTTGTAGAATTCTTTTGCTAGCATTTAAGTGGGATCAAATGAGTTATGATGAGTCTAAAATCATCGGAGGGTCTTCGAGTAAAAGAATCTAGTGCACTGGGTGCATTGAACAGGATCACAATGAAATACTTTATCTAGAACCGTCAGTAGATAAAAGTCTTTCATTATCAAGTTCAAAACGTGGTCATATGAGTAAATATGGTAACTAGGAGAGCTATAGGCGGTCTATGAGCTCTTGACGATTACTGATATTATTCACGAGGATACACCATCTCCAATAAGATTGTCTAGGGTATGAATGAGAAACATCTTCTTATTCTATCTTTATTTAAGAGTTCAATTTTAGCTCTTTAGTGGAATGAGTTAAAATTAATAGATTGGATCTAAGTGAATCATTTGTTGATTGTGATTAGGTTATGTCTATTGAAGCTTAAATTTAGATAGCCCGCCAAGATCCCCAATCCACACGAACTTGCATGGATCACTTGATATATTCTCCCGGACCAATTTATGGGTCCATCTAGAATTGTACTTAATATATTAAGAATATAATTTGCACATTATTTATTTAATGGGCTGTTAAATTATATTAATATATTAATGAAAGACATGTGGGCTTATTTCTTTTAGTAAAAATGGGTCTAGTTCACATATGGGCTTTTTATTAAGGTCCAATGGATTTAATAAAATGGAAAAATAATATATGGCCCATGATAGAGTACTTGGGCGGCAAGGCTAATAAATTAGCTTATTATCTTATATTATTTTATTATTTAATTAAATGGAAGTTAATTAATTTATTGATTAATTATTTAATTAATGATCAAAATCTTTTTCTAACTAGGAAACATGTTTCTTAGTAGTATACTATTGTTGGTAGTATAATAAGAATCAAAGTCTTTATTTGATAAGTAGATAAATAAAAGGAATTTATTTATCTAGTCAAATTAGGAAGTCTTTGATATAGTCACAAATACACTAAAGAGTTGGATTAGGGTTTGGAATTCTAAGGAAATCTACCTAGTGTTAGGATTTTAGTCAAAAGGCATAAATCCTATTTGGTAGAGGAATTCGGTCACCCTAATTATATTTAGGCAAGAATTCGGGCAGCATTATATATTTAAATATATGGAAAGTGCATATTTAGGAGTTCTGATGCACGCCTTAACCCAATTTATTACCTTCGAAGGAACATGAAGCTGAAAGCCAAAAAGAAAGTTTGCATGCCAAAGAGAACGCCTGAAAAACGCCCTGCATGGTTGGGAGTTAGGTTTTAGGGTTTCGGCGCCGTTTTGCAATTCCGGGCATCTTCCGTTCTGATTCTGATCTTATGTTCTTCTTCAAAGCTGTAGAACGTGAAATTTCATGCAACTGTGAATCAAGAAACACGTGATTTGGCATTGTTTTCACAGAGTTACGGCAATCTCAATATCTATGCGCTAGTTTGTTTTTCTTATTAGGGTTTCATCGCCGTTTTGCTATTTTGGCCCTGTTCCGTTTGGATTCAGTTAATATTTCCTTCTTCAAGATTGTAGATCATGAGTTTCTATGGAACCTAGAATTAAGAACTTTGTGATTTGGGGTTTACAGCACTGAGTTACATCCTTTCCAAGTTTTCTGTTCTGGTTTGTGTTTTTCTCTAGGGTTTCTCTGGTTCTATCATGGAGAATCCTCCCAGTTCTATATCTTCCTTTGCTGGTTTTCCCTCTCTCTTGGAAGCTAGTAGGGTTTCGAATAAGGCTCTTTCCCATGGAGATGGATTAAGTCCTCAAATTGAAAATATTTTACCTGGTACCAATACTATTTGCAATGAAGCTGGTTTGTCTCATGAGATTGAAGGTTTATCAGCTAGGGGGCAGCAAAGGAAAGTTATTCCCGACTCCTCCCCTATGGTCCAACTTGAGGAGGTCTCCCAAAATAAAGGTATCTCTATCACTCATTCTTTGGTGAATAAAGATGCTAACATTGTTGCAAGTCAATTGCCTCCTATAATTTCCGAAAAAAAGCACTTTTTCTTATAGTAATGTGCTGAAAGGTGCTCACAATGGTCCAATTATGAGTAAGCCTATGAACCTAAAATTCTACCAGCCCTTACAAAGTGGTAATAGGACGTGTGTCTCCCCACCTATGGAAGTTGCAGAGGATGGCTCTAAAGCTTGGAAGAACTGCTTGGTGGGTTATTTTATTGAGAAGAAGCTCCCATTCTCTCTTGTTAACAATATTGCTAAGAAGATTCACTACTACAAAAATGCTTAAAGACATCACTAGAAATCACTAAAAGAAATCGGTTTTTGGTAACCGATTTTAAAAAAGCTTTTAGAAATCAGTTTTTATAAAAACCGATGTCTTAAAAATTACAATTTCAAAAGACATCGGTTTTTAAGAAAACCAATATTTAAAAAAAACGTTTAGACATCGGTTTTTATAAAAACCGATGTCTTAAATTTTGCGTTGAAAAGACAACGGTTTTTATAAAAACCGATATTAAAAGCAAGCGTTTAGACATCGGTTTTTATAAAAACCGATGTAGATTTAAAAGCCA
The DNA here is from genome assembly GCA_008009225.1 of Acer yangbiense. Lineage (NCBI taxonomy): Eukaryota > Viridiplantae > Streptophyta > Magnoliopsida > Sapindales > Sapindaceae > Acer > Acer yangbiense. The sequence goes on from CM017761.1 coordinate 37,957,766, forward strand.
AATTCTGCAATGTCCACATTCAAGGGCACATCTCTAAAAATACTCAACGTTATTTGCTCAACTTTTGACACAAGAAAGTAGACATGCAAAAAAACACTTTTAAATCAGAAAATATTCCAAAAATCGATTTGGAAAAGTGAGAAAATGAGCGATGAAAACAGCTCACTCCCGGATTCACGAATCGCTTCTGACCTTTGACTGAATAATTGATCATAACTTTCAAAATACCACCCGGAATTTTACGTTCTTTAGACCGTTGGATTCGTATCGAAACATCGAAGAACCCAACATGGACAAAAGAATTTATTTCCTTGCCAAAAGATACAGTTTTAAGGAAAGAATTTTCATAAAAATATCTCCAATCGCTTCAATTCTGACCTTTGACTGAGAAATTGATCATAACTTTCAAAATACCAACCGGAATTTTACGTTCTTTATACCGTTGGATTCATATCGAAACATTGAAGAACCCAACATGGACAAAAAAATTTATTTCCTTGCCAAAAGATACAGTTTTAAGGAAAGAGGTTTTACAAAAATATCTCCAATCGCTTCAATTCTGACCTTTGACTGAAAAATTGATCATAACTTTCAAAATACCAACCGGAATTTTACGTTCTTTATACCGTTGGATTCGTATCAAAAAATTGAAGAATCTACCATGGAAAAAAAATTTTATTTCATTGCCAAAAGATACAGTTTTAAGGAAAAGGTTTACACAAAAATATCTCCAATCGCTTGACCTTTGAGTACTCATGAATAATTGATCATAACTTTCAAAATACCGCCCGGAATTTTACGTTCTTTATACCGTTGGATTCATATCGAAAACTTGAAGAACTGAAAATGGACAAAAAAATTGATTTCCTTGCCAAAAGATACAGTTTTAAGGAAAGAGTTTACACAAAAATATCTCCAATCGCTTCAATTCTGACCTTTGACTGAAAAATTGATTATAACTTTCAAAATACCAACCGGAATTTTACGTTCTTTATACCGTTGGATTCGTATCGAAAAATTGAAGAATCTACCATGGAAAAAAAAATTTATTTCCTTGCCAAAAGATACAGTTTTAAGGAAAACGTTTATACAAAAGTATCTCCAATTGCTTGACCTTTGAGTACTCATGAATAATTGATCATAACTTTCAAAATACCGCCCGGAATTTAACGGTCTTTAAACTGTTGGATTCGTATCAAAATATTGAAGAATCCAACATGGACAAAAAAATTTATTTCCTTGCCAAAAGATATAGTTTTAAGGAAAGAGTTTGCACAAAAATATCTCCAATTCTGACCTTTGACTGAAACATTGATCATAACTTTCAAAATACCACCCGGAATTTTACGTTCTTTATACCGTTGGATTCATATCGAAAAATCGAAGAATCCATCTTGGAAAAAAAAAATTATTTCTTAAGGAAAAATTTTACACAAAAATATCTCCAATCGATCGACCTTTGAGTACTCATGAATAATTGATCATAACTTTCAAAATACCACCCGGAATTTTACGTTCTTTATACCGTTGGATTCGTATCAAAAAATCAAAGAATCTACCATGGACAAAAAAAATTATTTTGTTGCCAAAAGATATAGTTTTAAGAAAAAAGTTTGCACAAAAATATCTTCAATTGCTTCTGACCTTTGACTGAATAATTGATCATAACTTTCAAAATACCAACCGGAATTTTCCGTTCTTTATACCGTTGGACTCGTATCAAAAAACTGAAGAATCCAACATGGACAAAAAAATTTATTTCCTTGTCAAAAGATACAGTTTTAAGGAAAGAATGTTTACAAAAATATCTCCAATCGCTTGACCTTTGAGTACTCATGAATAATTGATCATAACTTTCAAAATACCGCCCGGAATTTTACGTTCTTTATACCGTTGGACTCGTATCAAAAAACTGAAGAATCCAACATGGACAAAAAAATTTATTTCCTTGTCAAAAGATACAGTTTTAAGGAAAGAATGTTTACAAAAATATCTCCAATCGCTTCAATTCTGACCTTTGACTGAAAAATTGATCATAACTTTCAAAATACCAACCGGAATTTTACGTTCTTTATACCGTTGGATTCGTATCAAAAAATTGAAGAATCCATCATGGAAAAAAAAAATTATTTCTTAAGGAAAAATTTTACACAAAAATATCTCCAATCGATCGACCTTTGAGTACTCATGAATAATTGATCATAACTTTCAAAATACCACCCGGAATTTTACGTTGTTTATACCATTGGATTCGTATCAAAAAATCAAAGAATCTACCATGGACAAAAAAATTATTTTGTTGCCAAAAGATACAGTTTTAAGAAAAACGTTTGCACAAAAATATCTTCAATTGCTTCTGACCTTTGACTGAATAATTGATCATAACTTTCAAAATACCACCCATAATTTTACGTTCTTTATACCGTTGGATTCGTATCGAAAAATTGAAGAATCTACCATGGAAAAAAAATTTATTTCCTTGCCAAAAGATACAGTTTTAAGGAAAAAGTTTACACAAAAGTATCTCCAATTGCTTGACCTTTGAGTACTCATGAATAATTGATCATAACTTTCAAAATACCAACCGGAATTTTACGTTCTTTATACCGTTGAATTCGTATCGAAAAATTGAAGAATCTACCATGGAAAAAAAAATTATTTCCTTGCCAAAAGATACAGTTTTAAGGAAAGAGTTTGCACAAAAATATCTCCAATTCTGACCTTTGACTGAAAAATTGATCATAACTTTAAAAATACCACCCGGAATTTTACGTTCTTTATACCGTTGGATTCATATCGAAAAATCGAAGAATCCATCATGGAAAAAAAAATTATTTCTTAAGGAAAAATTTTACACAAAAATATCTCCAATCGATCGACCTTTGAGTACTCATGAATAATTGATCATAACTTTCAAAATACCACCCAGAATTTTACGTTCTTTATACCGTTGGATTCGTAAAAATCAAAGAATCTACCATGGACAAAAAAAATTATTTTGTTGCCAAAAGATACAGTTTTAAGAAAAAAGTTTGCACAAAAATATCTTCAATTGCTTCTGACCTTTGACTAAATAATTGATCATAACTTTCAAAATACCGCCCATAATTTTACGTTCTTTATACCATTGGATTCGTATCGAAAAATCAAAAAATCTAGCATGGATGAAAAAAATTATTTTGTTGCCAAAAGATACAGTTTTAGGGAAAAAGTTTGCATAAAAATATCTCTAGCAGAACACAAAACCACACAATAAAAAATGAAATGAAAAATAAACCCACCAATAAAATTTATTTAATATATGTATGTTTATAGTAGAAATTAGAATTTTGATTAGTTGAGTAAATTTAAATTTATCAAACAAGTTTTTTTTTTTTTTTTTTTTTCTAACAATTCATATAGGTTATATATATATATTGTGCAATTGTTAACACATTCAATCTTGTAGTCAGGCGGTAAAGGCTTACCACTTTGACTTTGAGGTTGCGAGTTCGATTCCTCATAATGACAATTAATTGTCATTATTATCATAGGTGGGGTTGGCCGGCGGCGGCGGTGGACGGAGGTGGGGTGTGCCGGCGGCGGTGGCCAGTCGGTGAGGCGAGCCGGTGGTGGTGGTTGGTCGGTGGCCGGCGACGGTGGGATTTGTTTTTGTAATTCATCAATTTTACATCAGGTTTTTTAAATCGGTTTTAACTAAAGCCGATGTCTTTTCTCTTAGGTTTTTAAATCGGTTTTAAGTAAAACCGATTTCTTTTCTCTTGTTTTACATCGGTTAAAAACCGATGTCTTTTGCGCTTTTTTTTCTAAATCACTCAAAAAGAGATCGGTTTTAAAATTTTCAAAAACCGATTTCTTCCATATAAAAAAACCGATTTCTTTTGCATTTTTTGTAGTAGTGATTTGGGGTAATTATGGTCTTCTAGAGGTGCTCGCAAATGAAAAAGGGTTCTATTTTTTCAAGTTCTCAGATGATGACTCTGGCTCTACAGTTCTTGAGGCTGGTCCATGACTTTTTGCTGGAAGAATGATAATTCTTAAGAAATGGCACTCTCGGCTTGTTTTAACGAAAGAATCTTGTTCTAATGTTCCAGTATGGGTCAAGTTTTTTAATATTCCTCATGGATATTGGACTGAAAAGGGGCTAAGCTATATTGCCAGTGCTATTGGGAAGCCTCTTTATGCTGATAGCCTAACTGAATCAATGAAAAGAATTTCGTACGCTAGAATTTGTGTCGAAATTGATGCTACTAGCAAGTTAGTTGATTCTTTTGATTTACTTATGGGCGATTGTGATGAGCTCAATAATGGGGAGAGTGTTGAAATTCTGGTTGAATACCAATGGAGACCAAAGATTTGTCTGGAGTGCAAATCGTTTGGTCATTCTACTGCAACCTGCCCAAGTCTAAAACATGTGGAAGGCAGATTCGATGAGAACCGTGGTTCCAAAGTGAAGCAAGAATGGGTGAAGATCAATCGTGGTGCTACAGCTCATGTATCCAACTCTTCAGGGAACCTTTCTAGAGGAGATGCAACCCTTGTTCCCTCACCTAGTGCGAATACGGAGCCTCTTCCTCTTTCCATATCTTATTTGAATGTTGATGAAGTCATTGCCGCTGGTCATTCTGAAATTGAGCCTCTATTGTGTCCTACCAACATGCCTATCAAGAATCAATGCAATGTCCTCTCTAAGGAGAGTGTTGTTGATACCTCTAACAAGTTCTCTGCTCTTGATGAGAATGGTTATAGTGTCCATTCTAAGGATAGTGTTGTTGACTGTAGTGATGATGACTCTCCTACCACAGCCTCTCCGGATCATTCCCTATGGCTCTCAAAGATTAAGAACATTGATGGGGTTCCTATCATAGGGCTTTCTAGCACTCCAGAGTCCTCTAGTACCAACAACAAGAAGAAGAAGAAACGGCCCACAAAGAAAGGAATGGATAACAGCTCGCAAGCTAAGGTGAAATCTCTTCAACCTCTTAATGATTAATTTAGCTTGTTGAAACATTAGGGGTCTGAATGCTACCCCTAAACAATTAGAAGTTAAGAAGATGATACTTGACCACAAGCTTAGTCTAGTTTGTTTAATTGAGACAAGAGTAAGTATGATCCATAAGCCTCTTGTAGTCAATTCAGTTTTCACGGATTGGGAAATGCTTGACAATTACAATAGTCATAATCTTGGTAGAATTTGGATTGGTTGGGATCCTAGGATCCTCAATATCACTAAAATTTTTGAAACTGATCAGATTATACATTGCCAAGCTCATATTTTGGATGGTAATGACAGGTTCCATATCTCTTTTGTTTATGGTTCTAATGTTGATAGTTCTAGAAGAGCTCTTTGGCATAGTATATGCTCTAATCAGCAAGATACTCCTTGGATGGTTCTTGGCGATTTCAATGTCTCTAGGAGGGTGAATGAGTCAGTTGGGGGTTCATCACGTATTTCCTCAACTATGGAAGAGTTTAATGACTGTCTTTATGTTTCTGATCTTGATGACCTTCGTTTCTCGGGTTTTCTCCACACTTGGTGTAATAAGAGAAGAATTGGCTGCATCTCTAAGAAGTTGGATAGAGTTCTTGTTAATAAGGAATGGATGACCAAGTTTGAGCACTCTGAAGCCATTTTTCTTCCTTCTAGCATCTCAGATCATAGCCCATCTTTGGTTAAGCTCGGATTGCAAGGTAATAAGAAGAATTGCCCTTTTAAAATTTTTAATTTTCTTACGGAAAAGGAAGACTTTCTTCCTTTGGTTGAGAGTTGTTGGCAGGAGAATTTTCATGGCAATATGCAATTTCAGCTTTGCTCTAAGCTCCGAAATTTAAAGAAGGTTTTAAAGTCCCTTAACAAGAATATAGTGGGGGATTTGACGGTTAAATCTATTGAGGCCAAGGCTGCTCTTGTTGATTGCCAAAGTCTTCTTGATCTGTAGCCTCTTGATGAAGGCCTTAGAATGCAAGAGAAGGAGCTTATGAGCTCACATTGGCTCTTCATACGGAGGAGGATTTTTTGAGGCAAAAATCTAGAGGTCAATGGCTTAAGGCTGGTGACCGTAACACCTCCTATTTTTTCAAAGTCATCAATGGAAGACGCAATAGAAGTAAGATCCTCTCTATTACTGGAGAAGATGGTTCCTTGATTGAAGGAGATACTAAAATAAAATCTGAGGCTATTCGTCACTTCCAAAATATTCTTTGTTGCTCTTTGCCTTCTAGACATGGTTCTCGTCCTTTGAGAAATGTTATTGATAAACACATCTCCACTGATCAAGCTGATTTCATGAGTAGAGAGGTCACAAATGATGAAATTCGTGAGGTTTGCTTTTCTCTCCACCCTAATAAGGCTCATGGTCCAAATGGTTTTAATGCTCATTTCTTCAAGAAGACGTGGCACATCGTTGGTGATGATGTTATTAATACTGTTCAAGAATTCTTTCGTACTGGCCTTCTTCTTAAAGAGCTCAATGCTACGATTCTTACTTTGGTCCCTAAGGTCCCTAATCCGTCTAAAATGACAGACTTTAGACCAATCTCTTGCTGCAACACTCTCTACAAGATCATTGCTAAGATCATTACCAATAGAATCAAGCCTTGTCTTCCTGGTATTATTAGCCCCTCCCAATCAGCCTTTGTGGCTGGTAGGAGAATTGGTGACAACATTCTTCTTGTCCAAGAGCTAATGAGAAATTACCACAAAGATGACGGTACGCCAAAGTTGGCCTTTAAGGTGGATTTGATGAAAGCATTTGATACGGTTGATTAGGGCTTCTTACTTGACACTCTTGTTGCGTTTCAGTTTCCTTTGAAAGTCATAAATTGGATTAGAACTTGCCTTACTACTCCTAAGTTCTCTATCTCTATTAATGGTGAGCTTGCTGGTTTCTTCTCCGGAAAGAGGGGTCTTCGACAAGGGGACCCTATGTCTCCATATCTCTTTGTTATGGCTATGGAGGTCCTCTCGAAACTTTTAGCCAATCATATTGCGGACTCTCCTAACTTCAAATATCATTGGAAGTGCGACAAGATTAAGCTTTCTCACCTTTGCTTTGCTGATGATCTTATTATGCTTTGCCATAGTTCCTATCATTCAGCTCTTGTTCTCAAATCAGCCCTTGATGAGTTCTCCTTGATGTCGGGTCTTGGTGCTAATCATGCTAAGAGCAACACTTTCATTTCTGGAGTGCCCGATGCAATTAGTCAGTAGCTCATCAACCTTTTTGGTTACACGGTTGGTTCCCTTCCTATTTGTTATTTGGGGATTCCTATTATCTCTTCTAAATTGAATTTGCGTGATTGCTCTCCCCTTGTTGATAAAGTTTCGAGTAGACTTTATTCTTGGTTAAATCGGTGCCTTTCTTATGCTGGTCGTCTTCAACTTATTATCTCGGTCTTAACCAGTAGTCAAGTGTTTTGGGCTAGTCATCTTTGTCTTCCTAAAAAGGTCTTAAAGGTTATTGAGCAGAAAATTCGTAGCTTTTTATGGAATGGGGTTGAGGGTAGCAGCAAAGGTTCTAAAATTGCTTGGTCTGATATTTGTATTCCTAAAAAAGAGGGTGGTCTTGGAATCAAGGACCTCTCTTTGTGGAATAAGGCGCTAATGAATAGGCACATTTGGAATCTGGTTTATGGCACTAATAATCTTTGGACTTCTTAGATCAATGCCTACCACCTCAAAGGTTCAAGTTTATGGGAGGTGAAAGCATACCTGTTCTTGGAATTGGAGAAAGCTACTTCATCTTAGGCCTTTAGTTCGTCCTTTATTTCAGCACATTATTGGTAGTGGCTTGAACACTTCCTTATGGTTTGATAATTGGCACCCTGATGGCCCTATTTGTTCGAAATGGAGTTCCCGTGTTATCTACGATTCTGGTCTCCCTATAAATGCAAAGGTTAATGCCATTGTCCGTGGTGATAATTGGAGATGGCCTGTTGCTATGTCAATTGATCTTGCTGAAATAAAGAGTCGTATGCCTTCTTACAATCCAAACTCCATTTTAGATGATATTATTCGGTGGCTCCCCTCTCCAACTGGTATTTATTCTGCTGCTTCTGCTATGGAGTCTTTTAGAACCTATCACTCTCTTGTTCCTTGGTTTAATATTGTGTGGTTCCCTTAGAATATTCCAAAGATGGGTTTCATCCTTTGGTTGGCTATTAAAGGTAGGCTTTCTACCTTGGACCGTGTTCAGCGCTATGATCCTCAAGTTATTGCTACATGTGTCCTTTGCAATTCTCAAAATGAAACTCATGCCCACCTTTTCTTTGAGTGTTTGTATAGCAAAACCATTTGGACTCATCTCTTGAACAAGTGCGGTTGTACTTGGATTTGTCTCAGCTGAAATGATTTAATTGATTGGATTTCCATTCATTGGAAAGGGAACTCTCCTTCCACTGTGACTAAAAAGCTTTGCCTTGCAGTGGCTGTCTACTTTATTTGGAGAGAGCGAAATTGTCGTATTTTTAAGAGCTCTAGAAGGCCTAATGCAGAGGTTACCCGGACCATTATTGACACTATTCATAGCCGACTTTGTTCTCTGAATTGGAATGTAACCTCTAGATGATACTTGTGTTGTTGGCTATTTGTTTGCTTTCTTTAGTGTTTTTTTTGCATTGTTAAAGCTTTTGTTTAGCTCTTGTTTATGAGCTTGTTGTTTTTAAGCTTTTTGTTGAGCTTGTTTTGGGCCTTAATGCTCTGGTTTCTTTGTTTCCTGGGGTATGCCCTTTGTATTTGTACATTCTTTCCTTTTTCTATGATACTATTTATTTACCCAAAAAAAAAGTGCAGAATTTGGAAATATATATAATATATATAGAAGTTGAATTCGGGCATATATATAATATATATATATATATAAGTTGAATACATGCACTATATATTTTGATATATGCAAGTTGAATTTAAGTGCAAGGCATATACATCATTACATATTTTATATATGCATGAAAAAGTCATGCGGCAAGATATAAAATATATATTGTAAGGTGAATTTGGTGCAATAGAAATATATAAATATATTTGTGCAAAGAGAATTCGGTAACCTAAAAGTCTTTGGCTTGAGAGTTTTTTCTTTTGCTTGAGAAAAATAGAATCCAGCTCTTAGACTACTGTGATAATTTCAGCCAAGAAGTATAGAGAAAAGAGTTTGTTCTTATTTCAATAGTGCACTAGTAACTTTTACATCAAAAGGTTTTGTGCACAATTTCGAATAAGGCTCACGCGAGTTTCGATCATTAGATTGAGAATTCAAAAGTGACCGGAACATTCTTCGTTATCTCTTGGAAGTTTTTGTGACTAATGAAAAAGAAAAGATATTGTTATCCATCCTCAGGTACACAATTCAAAGAAAGGGAGACCACGCTCCTAGGTGATTCACGTTCGTGATTGGATTAGAAGATCTTGCGGATTACCATCGACGCAATGTCAATCGGATCACACGACAAAGGTATGATACTTTTGATTATATATGTTTAATTAATTAAAGGGTTAAGGTTCAAAATATGGAAAAAAATTAAACTATACTAAAACCCTTTTTTTAGTCTCGCTTCCGCTGCGTTGACCGTATTTTTCCCTACAGATGCCTGCCCTCACCCCAGCTCACATGGGATAAAGGAGGGACTGGGGACAACCTACAAAGCTTCAGCACCAGCCCATTAATGCGAGGCAGCAAGCACAAGTGGGGAAAGACAAGCAACCTATGGTTGGGATCGTTCGCTGGCCACATTGCATCAACGGTTGAACCTCCCTCCTTCTCAGCCCTAGTTAGAGGTCAACTATCTCATACATGAGAGGGGATTCTGTGATTCCCCAACAAAATATTCACAGGAACTCAGCAAGCACGAAGAAAGAAATGGTGGAGGAGAGTGCCTAACAGTGTGCAGTGGAACAGGCAATGACACTGTCCCATGCCAGGCCAGATTTTAATAACAACCACCCACTGCTGCAACGACCCCGTCCAACTAATCAAAACCGCTGAAAATACCACCTGTTCACCATATCAGCCCTACAAAAGTGCCTATGTGTGCCCAAGGCCTAGGTGTAACGATCAAGGCCCTCTAAGGAGTGTGACCACCACGGCCCTGCTCAAAAGTAGAGGTTAGGATCAGCCCTGCCAATTTTGCCTTGGGAACTAGGGCTCCCACCTACCAAAACCAGGCCCTGAACAGAGGAAGAGCACGGTGGCGCGATCTTAACCCTTGATTCTATACCATCGCGATTGCTAGCAAGAGGGAACGGTGGAGATGGAATCAGGGATTCCGACCTAAATAAGCTGCCCCCACTTACCCCTCCCCCACTCCATGAGAGACACTATAAATACCCCTACATTCCAAGAATAAGGGGTTGGCACCTGGAAACCTAAACTCCTACTTGGTTACAACCTCGCCTAACCCAAGCTCCTATGTGTGATCTACTTGGCTACTACCCCGCCTAAATCAATCTCCTATGAGACCATCCTACTTGGCTACTACCTCGCCTAACCCAAGCTCCTATGTGTGATCTACTTGGCTACTACCTCGCCTAACCCAAGCTCCTATGTGTGATCTACTTGGCTATTACCCCGCCTAACTCAAAGTTCTACTACGCTACTCCACCCATCGATAAGTTACTCCTAGCTTGATCCCCCCTACATGATAATGTACTGGATAGTCATGCCCTTTCCATTTGTTGTAATAGCTCACCGTAGCTGGTGAAGCGGTTTGTAATGTACCCCATCACTCAATAATAATAAATAAAAAACCCTCTCATTTACTATAGCGAGCTACCCCTATCATACTCCCTATATAACCCAAATATATTATCTCAACCTCATTCCTCCTAGCAGGACCGGTCCTATCACACTTGTATCGGTCCCAGGCAACAGGATCGAGGCCCCCCTCCGGTATCAACCCCGGGAGGCGTGGAGCCACCCCTTACCTGGTCCGGTCCAGCCGCGGTGCACCCGTACGTCGCAGTCCAGGTTGTCCCAGGAAAATCCAAACGGATTTTTAAGGATAACACATACCAATTTTGGTTCGATCAAAACTCCATGGTAAAAATGACATAATTGGAGAAGTCAATAAGGGTGTTAGGACTAGGCATCAAATAGCTAATCTAATTAGCTACACATGTTACAATTCTCAAATCGAACCCACAAAGGTTGATAAGGCCTTAAAAGATGAATATTGGGTTCTTGCCATGCAAAAAGAGCTAAACCAATTGGAAAGGAATGAGGTTTGGACTCTAGTTCATAGGCACCAAATGGGTGTATAGGAACAAATCCGATGAGAATGGCAGCATTGTGCGTAACAAGGCAAGGCTTGTTGCACATGGGTACTCTCAAATTGAGGGTATTGACTTTGAGGAGACTTTTGCTCCCGTTGCCCGTCTTGAGTCCATTAGGCTTCTCTTGTCCATATCTTGTGTGCACAAGTTCAAATTGCACCAAATGGATGTGAAGAGTGCCTTCCTCAATGGCTTCTTGCAAGAGGAAGTGTTTGTTGAGCAACCCAAGGGGTTTGTGGATGCACACCACCCCAACCATGTCTATCGCCTCAAGAAGGCTTTATATGGGTTGAAACAAGCACCGAAGGCTTGGTATGAGTGCCTCACTCAATTTCTTATTGACAATGACTACACAAGAGGTATTGTTGACAAGACTTTATTCATCAAGAAAAATAATGATTAGCTTTTCATAGCTCAAATATATGTTGATGATATTGTGTTTAGCTCGACCAACAACACCAAAGTCCAACAATTTGTTGATATTATGTCTCATGAATTTGAGATGAGTCTTGTTGGTGAGCTAAGTTACTTCCTAGGTTTGCAAATTAAGCAATTAATTGATGGGATTTTTCTAACCCATGCTAAATATGCTAAAAGCCTACTGAAGAAGTGTTAACTGAAAATTGTCACTAGGGTGAATTTCCAATTAACAATTCATGTGATTGTAACCGGGGTAGATCACGGTCGGAGAGGTACCACGTAGTTCGATACCTATGCGTTCTCAATAAAACAAATTAAATACAATGACGATGAATCAAAATATAATATCAACTTATTTTATTGATAATAAACACGTAATGGGAGTACAATGGAGATTTTCAGTTGTCATGGAAGAAGGGTTAAAACATAGTTGGCGATGGAGATCTCCTGCATGTCGATAGGTGGAAAATAGAACTGTAGGGTTTTGGACTCAAGCTACCATCCCTTTCCTGTCCAGTATCATGTTCTTTATATAGGTCCTGTTTCTTGCTGTGCACTCCCCTTAATTCGGTTCAGTGACTTAGTGATTTACGGGATGTTCCGTGGCGATAGGCGAGAAGATCATATGATTGATTCAAGGAATCAAGTGGCCTCTTTTTTGGCGGAATTTGATAGAGTTGACTTTGCTTTCAAGTAAAACTCTTGAGGGGTGGGAATGAGCCAATTTCGCAGTTATTTAAACGTCAACGTCTTACTGTCTTCCTTTGTAGCTCGATCTTGGCGTACCTGATCTTACCTTGATAGTCTGTTAATCTGATACTCTTATTGCATGGTTGGCTGGCTCTTAGGAGGGATCAGGGTACATAGGTGTCCCACCTCCTACTGGATCATGGTATCAGTGTATCTGGGTATCGGGATACCGGGTTAGTGTGGTAGCGGGGTAATAGGATTTTTATAGTAGTGGAATCCTTAGGAAATTAGCTTTTGTGTTTCCTAGTACTTTAGAGTCTATGTGCCCTTGATCTTGATCTGGATTGGTAGAAGGCGTACCCGGTCAATTTAGTGGCGAGGTACTGGGATGTTCTTCTATTATGCCTTTCTACCTCAAATATTCTCTGGTATGGATGGGAAATTTTTCTTTGGACCCCTGCCATTTTTGGCGGTTAATAGAAGTCCCCCTGACTTGAACACCGGTACCTTGTTGGGGTTGGAGTCAGGATACCAGAATACATGATGGATTTTACTCATCCTATCTAGCTGGTTTCCATTGTCTTTGAGGAAACCCTCCTTCAGCACGCCTATAATTAATGAGCAATCCATGTGTCTGACCAAGAGTGGTCTGCTTATTTGAATGGGCCGTGTTTTTGGTGCGATTTTCTGAAACCTCCTTTTGCACATCTCCGGTAATTGATTACTATTTCCTTTGTTATTCCGATAACGGCTTACTTCCTTCTATAAATAAACCGACCTTCCTTCCTTCTTTCCATAGTGATTTCAAATTTCAAAACTAAACCTTGCTTTCTCTCTCTCTAAGTTCTTCTTCTTTCCAACAATCTTCTAGACTTCCATCTTCTTCTCATTCTTCTTTTTGTTATGGCAACTTCACCAAACCTTTCTCCAACTTCATCAAACCCTCACCTGACTTCACCGAACCCTCATCCAACCTCACCAAACCCTCCTGACAACCTCGACGCCCTCCTAGATATGGAGAAGGTCGATTCGGAGGAAAGCTCTCAACAGGCGAGGGGGGAAAAGAGAGGCCGAGAGGAAGACGATATCGCTGGCGGCAGTAATCCCTCTCAACGCTGTCGTTCTACCAGGAATCCCAAAATCGGGTTGGGCTTCAATAACAAACCCAAGGACCCAGTTCAAATCGTCGATGAGGAGGACGACGAGGATGTTGAAGATAATGGGGATGATACTCCGACTATTGATTCTGCAAGAGTGCTTACTGGTCCTCTTTCCTCCTTCCACGATGGTAGGATTGTCCCAGACTCCGTTTGCATTGTTGGCACTTTAGTTCGCCTGAGAAGGAATTACCAAATTCCTGATACCATCACTCTATCTCTCCTTCATCGGGATTATGATGTTTATACCCCTCCTCCAGGTCTCCTTCTCTTTCATGTAGATGCCTTTGAATGTAGGGTCAGGCTACCTCTTCATCCCACCCTTCGTAAGGCACTTGTTGCTCTGGAGCTTGCCCCTTTACAAATCTCGCAAGGGGTTCTGGAAGCACTTGATGGGGTTCTTGGTGCTATGGAAAGAGCAGTGTGAGAAGAATGATGTAACAAGGGAATCGGGCTTTGACAAGCTTCGATACATCTTCTAAGTGGCAAACTTTGCACCCAGAGGCAAATTTTATTTGAGGGCGACTAACAAGATAAAGTTCGTCATACCCGGGGCAAACACAAAGTATAACCAGCCTTGGAATGATGAATGGATCATGGTAGAAGGAGATTGGGGCCACTTAGTACTTATTGGGGGAACTGAGTATCCGATCCCTACCCAATTCACCAAGAGGGACAAATGGGACAAGGGGACAATCTCAGCAGAGTCCAAGGGAGTCCTTAAGAGGATCCATGAGAGGAATTACACAAACATAAAGTATCCCTCCAACAACGCCTATGAAGAAGCTAGGTTGGACTGATATCTCAGGATCTTCATTGCTCATCCAGGTATGTGATTCTGTCCTTCTTGTTTTTTTTTTTTTGTTTTTTTTTTTACTTGGTGCTGACCCTTCTTTTGGTAGTTTCTGCAACTCCTCTCTTACCTCCTTCTCCCACTTCTTCAGGACTGGGATTCCCAGATCCCCTTCTAGCCAATTCTCCTATTCCTTCTTCTACTTCTAGTGATGGTGCTGATGCTGTGTCTGGATCCAGATTACTTGTATCAACTCCTCCTCCGGCTCCAGCGAGGTTGCTTCCATGCCCTCTTACCCCTCTTCCCACCCTAGTTTCAACATGCCCGACTATAGGTGAGATGATGGCAAGGGCTGCCAAGGCTCGGGGTTCACTCGTCCAAGTCCAAAGGCAAGTTCCCAGTGTTGCTGCTGCCAAGTCTCCTCCAGTAGTTTCTCCACCACCTCCTCCTCCTCCTCCTCCTCCAACAACTATATCTGCCAGGCGCCCAGTCGGGGTAGAGAAAGAGAAAAGTGTTATTACTACGGCCACTCCTCTTGTTGACCTTCCTTTTGGATCGAGATTGTAGGATTATAGCCAGGAAGAGATAGTATCTCGGTTCATTGCTACATGTCCTGGGGGAGGCCTACAGACTATGTCATCCTTGCCCTCAGACATCCTAGTCACCGAAGGAGCTTCTCTGCTCGCTGAGGTATAATCAT
Organism: Acer yangbiense; assembly: GCA_008009225.1. Lineage (NCBI taxonomy): Eukaryota > Viridiplantae > Streptophyta > Magnoliopsida > Sapindales > Sapindaceae > Acer > Acer yangbiense. Next base: position 37,972,792 of record CM017761.1, read on the forward strand.
TGATCTTCTAGTTTTGCTTGGTATAATTTTTAGAAGGTACTTATTATTTTCTTCCTTTTCATAGGGTTTCAAATTTGCTTTGGCTATGCCGCAGCAGGTAACAGCTATGAAAAAGGCCAACCTCGTAATCAGGGCTGAAATGGAGGAAGCTAAGAATGATCTGGCCCAAGCTGAGCAGAGTGTAAGCTCCTTGATCATGTCTGCAACTAACTCTGAGACAGGTAGGCAGGAGGCCTTAGTGGAGCTATAGCGGATGAAGCGTGCCTTGGACACAGAAACAGTTAGGTCGGTACACCGCCGTCAAAAGAGAGAATGTTTGAAGGTAGAGAAGAACCTACTCCTGGATAAGAACCAGCTCATACAGGATTCAGTGAGTGCTTTGAAAGCCAAGGTGGACTCCTCTTTTACGGATAGATATTTCACAGCCTCCTATGAGGTTGCCAAAGCCCTTCCTCCTCCATTTGGTCTGCAGGCTGCTTTCAATTGGGACCGGGACCAGATTATGGCCGGGGCTGGTCAATTTCCAGATGCTGATCCAGACCATGCGGGTCTTTCTCAAGCAGCTACCACCCTGTATCCCCCTCTACATCAGGGATCTGATCTGTCTGCTACTAATCTGGTAGAAAAAACTGAGAAGGGGGTTCAGGATCCTCCTACTACTCAAGATTATCAGATGCAGGGTTCTATGCATCCTATCGAGGTTGTACTAGTGGATGAGGCAGATGTTCCTACTGAAGCCGGGGTATCAGGAGCTAGAGAGGTCCATGCCGATGCAGGAGCCAAGGTTATTGGGGAAGCAGATGCAGCCGGCCAGAAGGAGGAAGCAGGGGAGAAGCAGAATGGTGCATGATCTGTTACTTTATTTCAGTACATTCATATAATTGTTTTTGTATCCCAAAAATGGGGGTTGGGCACCATGTTTGATCAATGGAAAACTTTTCTTTTTTTCACAACTATACTGTTTTACTTGTTCACAATATACCCTGGTAGGATCTGATACTTGCATGCTTCCCCATAACCCAAATAAAACTTAATTGGGATGTTGTTAGTACTTGATACCTTGGTATTTACTTGTCTGGCCATGGAGAAAACCAAACTTCTACCATCTTTGAAAACTGTTTGGACGATAGTCTCCTTGTAAGACTTGATAAAAATTCTGCAAGTAACTTTGACCAAGTATTAGCTGATCTTGGTAATGGAAGATAGATCCCTGTAGGTGGCCAAGATTGCTTGGATGTTTAAATCAGGACACTGCAAACTGAAATATTTGATACTTTCTACATGGGGATCCCAGTTTTGAACCAATTCTAATAGGCAAACAAGGCTACTTTTACCATTAGAATTTTTATAAGTGTATATGGCGAAGTAAGTTATCAGGTATCTTGACCCTTAGGAGATCTGTCCTGGTAGGCAACTAAGGCCACTTTAATACCAAGTTTTCATATGTATGTATGGTGAAGTAAGGTACCATGTATCCTGATCCTTAGGCGATCTGTCCTGGTAGGCAACTAAGGCCACTTTAGCACCTGGTTTTCCTAGAGAGGGGTTTTCCCCATCCAAGGCTTCAAGAGGTTCGTATAGGCTCTCCTGGGGTTAAGGATGCGGTAGGCAATCATGGTCATGAGTCTGGATCCTTAGTCTGGTAGACGACTATGCCATTTAGGCATTTATGCACTAGATCCTTCTTGGAGAAGGGTATACCCGGACCAAGACAGCAGGAGTGCCATGTGGCTCTTCTTGGTCTTGAGGCGATCCAGTTATGGTAAAATTTGCAAGGCAACATAGGAGAATCATGTAGGAGAGAAAAACTGACTTCTTTATTGAGTTTTTTATTTCAAGCGGTATAAAGCAAATTCGGGGTACACATTTAAAGACATACCAGCCGAAACCAACTGTTTCTTCAAACACTAAGGGTAAAACCTTTTGAGGTGATCAGAATTCCAGGTGTTGTCTACCGGGTAACCATCCATATCTTCCAGTTTATAAGCCCCCCTCGAACCACCATTTTTATTAGGTAAGGACCTTCCCAGTTGAGAGCTAGTACCCCATCAGACCTTTTCTGGGTATTCTGGGTTACCTTCCAGAGGACCAAGTCCCCTTCTTTAAAGTTCCAAGTCTTCACCCTTCTATTGAAACATCGGGTTATCTTGCTCTGGTAGGCTGCTACTCGCTCTATAGCTCTATCATGCTTCTCTTCAAGGAGGTTTAGACTGGCTCTCAACTTTGTTTTATTGTCTTCTGGTTCAAAATGTTAGACCATGAAAGATGCCAGCCTATGTTCGATGGGTAAGACTGCTTCTGTTCCAAAAGCCAGTGAGTATGGGGTTTCCCCAGTTGCAGTACTCTTGGTAGTCCAATATGCCCATAACACATTTGAGAGTTCTTCAATCCACTTCCCTTTCTTCTATTGAAGCCTTTTCTTCAAGAGCTTCTTGATGGTCTTGTTAGTAGCTTCTACCAATCCATTAGTATGAGGATGGGCTACTGATGCAAAATGGAGGTTGATACCCCGCTTTTCATAGAATTACCTAAATTTGGCATTGTCAAACTGTCTACCCAGATCATTTATTATGGTCATCAGGGTACCGAATCGGTAGACAATGTTTTTCTTGACAAAGCTTGTGGTGTTTGCCTCAGTTATCTGGGTAAGGGACTTTGCTTCCACCCACTGGATAAAGTAGTCTATTGCCACTACGGCCTGCTTGGCTTGACCAAGAGCAGTAGGGAGTGGCCCGATAAGGTCTAGTCCCCAGATAGCGAAAGGGTAGGGTATGCTGATTGAAGCGAGCCTTTCCAGAGGTAGGTGGTGGAGATTTGCTATCTTTTGACAAGGTTCACAAGATCATGCAAACTGCTTCACATCCTGATGCAGAGTAGGCCAAAAGTAGCCCATTCTAAGAACTTGGTAAGCCAGGATCTCACCTGACACATGGTTACCGTAGTCCCCCGCATGTACCTCGTTCAGCGCCTATTGTGCGTTATTCGGATGTAGACACCTTAGTAGTGGAAGGGATTTTCCTTTGCGGTAGAGGTATCCCTCTACCAGGCAGTACTAGGTAGCGATCCTTTTGAGCTTACATGTTTGATCTGTATCTGCATGAAGAGTGTCATTTTAGAGGTAGTCAGTTATGGCGTTCATCCAGCAAGGGAGTCGGTCAACCGAGTTTACTTCTACTCCCCTAGCTTTGTTGGGTCGAGGTAGAAGTTGGAGTGGTATCCCTCTAGGCAATGCTTGTCCTCCGATTGCGGCAATCTTAGCCAAGACATCTGCTCGATGATTTTTCTCTCTAGGAATTTGTTCCATCTTCATACCTGTGAATCTTGTTGCTGCTTCCCGGACTTTTTTAAGGTATGCTACCATGTTGTCACCCTTCACCTAGTACAGACCAGATACTTGGTTGATTACTAGCTTCGAATCACTTCTAACTAAGAGGAAATCCGCCCCCAATTCTTCAGCTACTTTCATCCCTACTAGCAAGGCTTCATACTCCTCCTCATTATTAGTGGCTCTGAACTCAAACCTGAAACAATGACTGCACTCGATCCCTTTCGGATCACTAAGGTCGATCCCTACTCTACAGCCTACTTGATTCGATGCTCCATCCATGTATAGTACCCAGGCCTTACAATCAGCGGGCCATCCTGTGGATTCTGGAACCAGGTTTGGGACCGTGGTGGTATCTGAATTGGAGGTCATGCTGAATTCTACTACGAAGTCAGCCAAAGCCTGATCCTTGATTGTTTTTCATGCCTTGTACTTTATATCATACTGGGTGAGTTCTTAGGCCCATAGGACTAACCTCCCTGATACGTCTGGCCTTTGGAGGAACTATCTTAGTGGTTGATCCGTCACTACTGCGATGGTATGAACTTGAAAATAAGATCAGAGCTTTCTGGCTGTAGTCACAAGTGCATAGGTGAGCTTCTCCAGAAGGGTGTAGTTTTTCTCAGACTTGGTTAGAGCACGGCTCATATAGTAGATTGGTCTCTAGACCTCGTCACTACATTCTTTCACCAAGGCTCCGCTAGTAACGGTTTCTGATACTGCCAAGTAAAGTTGTAGCTCTTCTCCTGAATAGGGTTTAACTAGCAAATGCGGGCTAGCTAGGTATTTCTTCAAAGACTGGACGGCTTGCTCGCTTTCTTGACCCCACTTCATCTTCTGACCCTGCTTAATGATTTTAAAGAAAGGTAGGCACTTATCTGTAGATCGAGATATGAAGCGATTCAATTCTGCTATCCTGCCAGTCAATCCCTGTGCCAACTAAAGGGTAGTGGAGGATTCAAGATCCATGATGGAATTGATTTTTTTGGGGATTGGCTTCAATCCCTCTCTCGTGTACCATGAACCCAAGAAACTTTCCTACTGCTACCCCGAAAGCACACTTAACAGGATTCAACATCATCTGATTCTCCCTTATCACCTTAAAAGTCTGGCATAAATCCTCTGGATACTGGTCGATCGTCTGAGACTTGGTGATCATGTCGTCTATATATACTTCCATATACCTTCCTGTTAGTTGCTTGAACAGCTTGTTCACTAAATGCTGGTAAGTAGCTCCAGCATTTTAAAGACCAACTGTCATTACCTTGTAGTAGTAGAGGCCTTGCCCGGTGATAAAGCTGGTCTTTTCTTGATTAGTGGGGTACATCATGATCTAGTTGTACCCCGAAAAAGCATCCATGAAGTTTAGGAGCTTGTTACTTGTAGTGGAGTCAATCAATTGATCTATCTTAGGTAGAAGGAAGCTATCCTTCGGACAGGCCTGATTAAGGTTGGTGTAATCCACGCACATACGCCGCTTCCCGTTGGCCTTAGTTACCATGACCACATTAGCGATCCATTAGGGGTAGTGGGATTCCCTAATGAATCTAGCCTTTAGGAGCTTATCTACCTCTTCCTGCACCGCAGCATTCCGTTCGGCGTTGAAGTGCCTCCGCTTCTGTTTAACTGGCATGAAGGTCACATTTACTGCCAATCTGTGGGTGACCAGGGTAAGAGGGATACCTGGCATTTTGACATGACTCTAGAAAAAAATGTCATTGTATTCTTCGAGGAGTTCTACTAGTTTCTTCCTGACCCTGTAATCCAGCGCGCCTCCTATCTTCACCACCTTGGTTGGATCATCTTTTCTCACAAGTACCACCACCAACTGGTCTGCGGGGTGTCCATTAGTCCACCCCCACTCTTCCTCTTTTGTCTCTCCTATAATTATATCTAGTACCTCTCATTCTTCAAAGACGTAGTGATCCTATTCTGGTACCTCTCAGCTTGGTTCACTAGTCACATACACACATTGCTTGGCTAGCGTAGTAGGGTTGGTGGATACTGCATAACAGCTGTGAGCTGCTTGATGATCCCCTCGGACTTCTCCCACCTCGGTTCCAACCAGAAACTTCAGTACGTTGTGGTAGATGGATAGTACCCCCTAAATCCTAAGAGGAAGGGCATCCCCAGGATCGTATTGTAAGCAGACGGGGTGTCAACCACCATGAAGTCTGTCATGATGTTTTGCTGGAGAGGTGTTTCCCCGATTATTACCGATATGATCTTTGATCCAATCGGCATAAGGGAGTCTCTAGTGAACCCATACAAAGGCATTGTACAACTGTTATAGAATGAATTCTTCAGGTTGAGCTTTTCCAATGCTCCTTTGAACAGAATATCAATGCTGCTTCCGGTGTCTATCAGGGTGCGGTGAAGCAATTGGCTATATGTATCGTGATCACCATCAAATCATCAAGTGGTTGAACTGTATTGTAGACATCCTCCTCTGTAAAAATGATTTGGGTAGAACGAGGATAGTCCTGGGATCCCCTGGAGACCAGGGGTATATCATGACCATTAGTAAACCTCGAGATCTTCCTAGCATGGTTCTTCCTCGAGTTGTTAGAAGTTCCTGCTATTGTTGGGCCTCCATTGATTGTATGAATGACCTGGATCTGCTGCATCAGGTCTTTTCCCTTATCCTTTCTTCTTTCTTCCATATCTCGCATCTCCCCTTGTACCTTCTTTCTTTCTTTGATGCCATCCCGTATTTGTTGTAAGAATTCAACCGAGAGTCCTCCCCTTACCAATCCTTCGATCTGGTTATGGAGGTTGTAGGGAAAAATACCGTAGTACACGCAGCGGAAGCGAGACTAAAATTGATTTAGTAACTTTTAAAAATTTTTCCTTATATGAACCTTAAACCCTTTAATCAATTAAACATACATATTATCTAACAAAAGAATAATACCTTTTGTCGCGTGATCCGATTGACTTACGTCGATGGTAATCCGCAAGATCTTCAATCCTAGCACGAACGTGGATCACCTAGGAGCGTGGTCTCCCTTTTCCTTTGAATTGCAAACCTGTGAATGGATAAACAAACTTTTCTTTTCTTTGTTAGTCACAAAAACAATCAAAAGAATACTAAGATTATTCCGGTCACTTTTGAGTTCTCAATCTAATGATCGAAACTCGCGTGAACCTAGATCGATGTTGTACACACAAGCTTATTGATGAATAAGCAAAACGTATACCATCAAAGAATAATCTATATCTCTTTTATGTTTTTAGTAGAAATAAAATAATCTATCTTATGAATTGAGAAGAAGAAGAAATTTGTATCAAGAACACTTGTGGTGGCCGAATTCTATAAGAGCACTTATATAGGTGGCCAAATTTTCTTCTCTTCATTTACTTAGGGTGGCCGAAAATCATAACCTAAAAGGGACTAGGGTTGCCGCAATTCTCAAGCCCAAAAGAGTTTGTATTGCACCCGGATTCCTATTTAGTTCAAGACTTTAAACCCTAATTTAATTCATAAAACTTTTATTCCTTTATTTGATTAAATAAAAAAGACTTCTTATTTGATTAAATAAATAAAATTAATTATTTATTTTCTTACCAAATAAGTCTTTTACTTTTAGTATACTACCAACAATAGTATAACACTAGGAATCATATTTCCTAATCAGAAAAGATTTGTTTCTTAATTAAACAATTAATTAATAAATTAATTAATTCTTATTTAATTAAAACAATGAAAACAAAATAATATCTTAGGTTAAAAATTTAACCTTGCCGCCCCACATAAAATAATTGGGCCAAATATTATTTTCTTATTTCATTTAATCCATTGGACTTTAAATAAAAAGCCCACATGTGAACCAGACCTATTCTTACTAAAAGAAACAAGCCCACATGTCTTTCATTAATATATTAATATAATTGAGCAGCCCATTACATAAATAATGTGCAAATTATATTATTAATATATTAAATGCAATTCTAGATGGACCCTTAAATTGGTCCGGTAGAATATATCAAGTGATCCATGCAAGTCCGTGTGGATTGGGGATCTTGGTGGGCCATCTAAATTTAAGCTTCAATAGACATAACCTAATCACAATCAACAATTGATTCACTTAGGTCCGATCCATTAATTTTAACTCATTCCACTAAAGAGCTAAAACTGAACTCTTAAATAAAGATAAAAAAGGAAGATGTTCCTCATTCATACCCTAGACAATCATGTTGGAGATAGTGTATCCTCGTGATGAATATCAGTAATCGCCAAGAGTTCATAGACCGCCTACAACTCTCCAAGTTACCATATTTACTCATATGACCACGTTTTGAACTTGGATATTTTGACTTGTCCAGAAGCCATGTTTTCAATAGACACTATCGAAAACTCAACGTTGAGATTTAATATCCAATTACCTCAAAACATCCATATGATGATATTATACTCTCATTTAATAAATGGAGCCACGATGTCCATATCTATAAATGAAGTCCTCTATCGATTAACAAATGAATATCACCAAACTATCGAGGATAGACTATGCGATATAATCGTACTCATTGATAACTCAAATGATATCACTTGCAACCATAAGTCCATCATTTATCTCAGGATTAAGATAGACTATCTGATTGTCCTGATAATAAAAAGACTATTATCTATTGACGGTTATATATAGATAAAGTATTTCATTGTGATCCAGTTCAATACACCCAGTGCACTAGATCCTTTTGCTCGAAGACACTCCGATGATTTTAGACTCATCATATCTCATTTGATCCCACTCAAATGCTAGCAAAAGAATTCTACAACTTTTGCAAGATAAAGGTGCCCAACCTTTAACTTAAGTTGTGAACATTATTCAAGACTAACTAAAGAATTGTGTCTACCACATACATATCCAGATGTACGAACAATTCTTCTTTTCTCATAGTCTTTAGACCTTATGATTATTTACTTTGACAATTATAATATTAAACTATAAATGCTATACGATTTGTTAAACCAGAAATCACTTTATTAATATGAAAAAGATTGTTAATTACAACATTACACTCTTGCTATTGAGCATAATCCTAATAGGAGGTTGTAGCAATCGGATGTGTTGTGTCCCACGTCCTCGTGAAAGTCACAGTACTTGTAGCGATTCCTTTGATCAGTTGGGATCTTCATAGGACCAAGCTTTTTGAGCAAACCCTTGTTGCGGATGGCAAGGTATATGGTCTTTCAAGATGCATTGAGAGGGGTGTAATGGTTGTACCAGTCCTTTTCTCCTGCTATTTGTGCTACCTCTCTTAGTTGAGGGGTCCTCCTTACGGGATATCTGTTCTGATGTTGGGAAGGAGGTGGTGGCCGGTAGGTAGACCGGTTTGGAGGATGATTCTGGAACCTCTTTACATGTGCGGGCTTTGGAGCCTCTTTCTTTAGACCCTTGGATGATCGGGCTTCATCGTGCTCAACCTTGACCCAGAGCTGTTCGTCTATGTCCACCTGTTCCAATGCCTTGTCATAGGCCTCTTAGTAAGTTTTTGGTGGATGCTTGGCAAATGACCGGAATAATCTGCCAGCCTACAGGTTCTTTATGAAATTAGCCAAGGTTTCTTTCTCAGCAAACACTCCCATTTGGATCACTTCTTTGTGGAACTTCTCTACATAGGATCTCAGTGACTCACCCCATTCCTGGATCACGTATTGGAGTGGGACGGGGTCCTTGGGACGAGGCTTGATCCCCTGAAATTGAACACAAAAATCTATAGTAAGTTTTGTAAAAGAATCCACACTACCTAGAGGTAACTTTCTGAACTAGATCTTGGCACAGTTTGTCAGGGTTGAAAGGAACATCCTGCACATCGCTGACCGGGTAACATTCTGGACCTTCATCTGGTGGACAAAACTCTCCATATGGCTCACAGGGTCCTCCGATCCAGAATATTTTTCTACAGGCATCTTGAATTCTGGGGGGGTAACTCTACTTCTCTGATTCTCCTGGAGAAGGGTGCATTCATTTCACCCAAGGGATTCTTCCGGGTACTCCGGTGCTTCCACCTCCTTAGCTCCTCGAGTTCCTTTGCTATTTTGGCCATTTGGTCTTCAAGACGTTTGGACCCATCGTGCCTGGATCGGGCTACTAAGCCTTCATTATCCGAAGTTTCGGATACCATAGTTGCCTCCCTACGCTCCTCCTTCGGAGGCTGGATACCTTGTGGGTTTCTTCTGGACCCGGTGCGACCACCAACATCAGGCTGTGGAGCCCTCTTCTCTGCCACTGGTTTAGTTATTGGCAGGTTCCTTCTGGGATCAAGCCTCGTCCCGATATGTCAAATGCTGACTTCACCTGTTGGGGTCTGAAATCTCTAGGATGACTTAAAACGGGAAGCGGTGGCCCAAGTCTATAGAAAACTGGTATCCGGGTACTCGGTCCAGCTTCTTCTGATGAGAATAATGGAGCTACACCAAGGGATCCATTGTATGTTCCGGTTAGGCCAATAACAAGGGCAAGGGCTAAGAGATTCAAGGAAGCACTAAATGGCCTGAGTCAAGACACTTGGGCTGATTTCGAATTATTAAAGTCCAAGATGAGCCCACATGAAGACCAAGGCTTAATTAACATCATCAAGGCAATTGATTAGGCCGAATAAGAGTTGACTTGGGCGTGTGGCAGAGAGCTTGGGCGTGTGGCACAAGCTAGGGCGTGTGGCACAAGCTAAGGCATGTGGAGGAGATTCAATTTCAGTTGTTTCCTTTTTGGATTTTCAATGAATAATGAATTGATTTGTTTCCCAAATTAAGGGGCTGATTTGCTTCAATTTCAGCCTTCCAAATAGGGATCAAGTCAATAGTTGCTTGTTTTAGTTTTTCCCATTTGTAAGGCAATTATTGCCCATTTTTAGTTTTCTGATTGTAAGGCCTTAATGGCCAAATATCTTGTTTCCTTTTTTTTAGAGTTAGGCGTGTAGCCTTTCTTGTCTTTTATGGTTTTAGTTTATAAGGATTCGAATGGATGTAATTTTGGGGCAGACTTGATTTGAATGAAAATTGAGAGAATTTTCTCTTTTCTTCTTTGAGAACTAATTGGAACTTATCAGATTTCTCTATGGCGTTCCTCATTGACATATCAATTGAGTATTCCATCCTTGATTGTGGCGTCCTCCTTTATACCAAGGTTCACATCTCAATATAGGTGTTGGGTCGCGGTTTCCATCCGAACCAAAGGTTAGAACGATCTTAGGCATCAATCTTGATACAATCAACAAGGTTCGTATCATCTTCTACGATCCTGGGTGCTTCAAAGGGTATCCCTTGGGTGATCATCCGGAGTCGGATGCTTTCCACATAGGCAGCAGCATGCTGTTCCAAAGTATCCTGATTTATCACCTGGATCGCGGGGTCTTAGGGCACGTAGCCCTCATTGGGTGGAGGAACCGGTGCCGGGATATGGCTTCTCGATTCCCTTCCCTTCCTTTTATTTCTTTGAGTTTAAGCGAGGGAATGGGGTCCCGATGGGTAGGGCAGCCCCTGAGAGGATCAGAGTCTCATCTTCTGTGACTTCTAGGTAGAGATATGTGGCTTTTTTATAAATGATATGGTAGTAAGTCCCCACATACGGCACCAAAAGTGTTAACTGAAAATTGTCACTAGGGTGAATTTCCAATTAACAATTCATGTGACCGTAACCGGGGTAGATCAAGGTCGGAGAGGTACCACGTAGTTCGATACCTGTGCGTTCTCAATAAAACAAATTAAATACAACGACAATGAATCAAAACATAATATCAGTAAAGATCATATATAACTCATTTTATTGATAATAAACACATAATAGGAGTACAATGGAGATTTTCAGTTGTCATGGAAGGAGGGTTAAAACATAGTTGGCGATGGAGATCTCGTGTATGTCGATAAGTGGAAAATAGAATTGTAGGGTTTTGGACTCAAGTTGTCGTCCCTTTTCTATCCAGTATCATGTTCTTTATATAGGTCCCGTTTCTTGCTATGCACTCCCCTTAATTCGGTCAAGTGACTTAGTGATTTACGGGACGTTCCGTGGCAATAGGCGAGAAGATCGTAGGATTGATTCGGGATTGGCAGAATTTAGCAGAATTTGACAAACTTTGCTTTCAAGTAAAACTCTTGAGTGGCGGGAATGAGCCAATTTCCTTGTTATTTAAACGTCGATGCCTTACTATCTTCCTTTGTAGCTCGATCTTGGTGTACCTGATCTTACCTTAATAGTCTGTTAATCTGATACTCTTACTACTTTGTTGGCTGGCTGTAGGAGGGATCGGGGTACATAGGTGTCCCACCTCTTACTAGATCATGGTATCGGGATACGGGGTTGGTGTGGTTGCAAGGTAATAGGATTTTTGTAGTAGTGGAGTCCTTAGGAACTTGGCTTTTGTGTTTCCTGGTACTTTAGAGTCTAGGAGCCCTTGATCTTGATCTGGATTGGTAGAAGGCGTACCCGGTCAATTTAGTGGATGAGTACTGGGATGTTCTTCTATGATGCCTTTCTACCTCAAATATTCTCTGGTGTGGATGGAAAATTCTTCTTTAAACCCCTGCCATTTTTGGTGGTTAACCGAGGGCTTGGTATGAGTGCCTCACTCAATTTCTTGTTGACAATGACTTTTTTTTAGGTAAACAAATAGTATCATAAAAAGAGAGGAAAGAATGTACAAATACAAAGGGCATACCCCAGGAAACAAAGAAACCAGAGCACAAAGGCCCAAAACAAGCTCAACAAAAAGCTTAAAAACAACAAGCTCATAAACAAGAGCTAAACAAATGATTTAACAAAGCAAAAAACACAAAAGAAAGCAAACAAACAACCAACAACACAAGTATCATCTAGAGGTTACATTCCAATTCATAGCAATCAGAGGCCAATCCTTCAAATTGATAGAACAAAGCCGGCTATGAATAGTGCCAATAATGGTCAGGGCAACCTCTACATTAGGCCTTCTAGAGCTCTTAAAAATACGACAATTTCGCTCTCTCCAAATAAAGTAGACAGCCACCGCAAGGCAAAGCTTTTTAGTCATAGTGGAAGGAGAGTTCCCTTTCCAATGAATGTAAATCCAATCAATTAAATCACTCCAGCTGAGACCAATCCAAGTACAACCACACTTGTTCAAGAGATGATTCCAAATGGCTTTGCTATACAAACACTCAAAGAAAAGGTGGGCATGAGTTTCATTTTGAGAATTGCAAAGGACACATGTAGCAATAACTTGAGGATCGTAGCGCTGAACACGGTCCAAGGTAGAAAGCCTACCTTTAATAGCCAACCAAAGGATGAAACCCATCCTTGGAATATTCTGAGGGAACCAAACAATATTAAACCAAGGAACAAGAGAGTGATGGGTTCTAAGAGACTCCATAGCAGAAGCAGCGGAATAAATACCATTTGGAGAGGGGAGCCACCGAATAATATCATCTAAAATGGAGTTTGGATTGTAAGAAGGCATACGACTCTTTATTTCAACAAGATCAATTGACATAGCAACAGGCCATCTCCAATAATCACCACAGACAATGGCGTTAACCTTTGCATTTATAGAGAGACCAGAATCGTAGATAACATGGGAACTCCATTTCGAACGAATAGGGCCATCAGGGTGCCAATTATCAAACCATAAGGAAGTGTTCAAGCCACTACCAATAATGTTGACAATGACTACACAAGAGGTAGTGTTGACAAGACTCTATTCATCAAGAAAAACAATGATGAGCTTTTCATAGCTCAAATATATGTTGATGATATTGTGTTTAGCTCGACCAACACCAAAGTCCAATAATTTGTTGATGTTATGTCTCATGAATCTGAGATGAGTCTTGTTGGTGAGCTAAGTTACTTCCTAGGTTTGCAAATTAAGCAATTAAATGATGGGATTTTTATAACCCATGCTAAATATGCTAAAAGCCTACTGAAGAAGTTTGGTCTTGAAAATGTCAAACATTGTGATACACCAATGAGTACCAGTTTGAAACTAAGCAAGGATGCTAGTGGAAAAAGTGTGGAACAAACTCTATATCGGGGCATGATTGGTAGCTTCCTTTTTATTTGACTGCAAATAGACCCGATATATCTTTTAGTATGGGTGTGTGCTAGGTACCAATCGGATCCTAAGGAATCCCATCTCTCTTTTGTTAAGAGAATCATTCGCTATGTGACTGGGACATCCAACTATGGGATTTGGTACTCTTTTGACACTAATGCTAGTTTAGTTGGCTTTAGTGATACAGATTGGGCAGGAAATTACGATGATAGGAAGAGCACATCGGGCGGTTGCTTCTTTCTAAGAAACAACTTGGTGTCATGGTTTTGCAATAAGCAAAATTCTATTTCTTTGTACATGGCCGAAGCCGAATACATTGCCGCAAGGAGTGGATGCACACAACTCCTTTAGATGAAGCAAATGCGTGTTGACTACAGATTCAATCAAGGTACTCTAGCTTTTTTTTGTGATAACATGAGTGCCATTAACATTTTTTTGGGTAAATAAATAGTATCATAGATGTAAGGATTCCCATACATTGATTGGCTTATTTCGTGGACAAACCACATGTTGGGGTTGTTTGTGTAAGGGTAGTTTAGGTGATTGATCTTCAAGCTCGGAGGCCTTTCCAAGACCTCAAGGGACAAGCACGCCAAAGGTATAATTTCTTGTGCTTGATTTTCTTTGAAGAGATTTAGTTAGCACACACACACTTAGCATACTTGATCTTGTGTGCATACTCTTCACATGTCACTTTACACACTAGCACTTTGTTTGATATCTTGTTGTGTGTTTATGTGCTTAGTAATTCATTTCCCGATAGTGTTCGGAAACGTCCGCTCATGCACTAGAATGTGCTTGGTTTTGCGCAAAGACCGCCCACGGAGAATGCCCTTGGCTTCTCCTTGGTTTTCACCTCAGTTGGTGATCAGTGGTTATGATCGGCGGCCTGGCCGCCGAATGAAACCGCCGTTAGCATCCAAAAGTAACTGGAGCAATTCTGCGGTCACGATCAGCGGTCACGACCACCGTTCGAAACCGCCGTTCATACATGATTGATTTTATATCTCGGGTTTGATTCGGCGGTTGGATCGGTGGTCACGAAACCGCCGAATTAAACCGCAGTTGTTCCCCTATTCTTCTTGGGTTCAATTCGACGGTTATGATCGGCGGCCTGGCCGCCGATTGAAACCGCCGATCGGTGCGTTTCAAGGGCAAACTTGTCTTTTCACATGCCCAAATCTTGATGTCTATAAATTTCTTACTTTCTCATTCTCTGATTAAGTTCCTTGAGTCCTTAGAACCCTAAACTAAAACGAGAGATTTTTGAGAAAAAATCAAATCAAGAACTCACCTTTAAACACTCAAATCAAATCCTTTTTGCATCAAAGTTCATCTTGCATTCATCCATGATTGGGTTTGCATCATCACAACATGCTTGGTAAGATTTTGATTTAGTTCATCTTATTTTAGTATTTTTACTATCAAGCATATTCTCTTTTACTTTACTTGTATGTTTTTGATCATATGATAAATACAAGATTAGAGAATTAATTGTGATGAATTGATTGAGTGTTGTATTATGATAGCTAATTAGGTTTTTGATTAATCTTGATTAGCTAAGCTATTTGACATGTCATCTAGCTATTGATATCTTGGATTGAATTAATTGCATATCATTATCCTAGGTAAGCATTTAGAGTAACGTAGCTCTAAATTGCATTTTGAATATATTACATATTCACATAGGTTGCATAATCTCTTCATAGAGAATTAAGTCTTAAGGCTAAGGTTGCTTAGGCCTCAAGCAATTAGGACTAGAGCCACTTTTAAAGGCCCAAGTGGTAGAAGTGGAGGGTTATTGACCGGAGTGTTAGACGAGGTCTACATAGATTGTAAACTCCATTTTGATTAGTGGATTTCGAGGTCCGAGTGTGGCGCACTAAACAGCCCGTGGTTTTTCCCAGTGGTTGGGTTTCCACATATACATCAAGTGTTATTTAAATTCCGCACTATATTACACTTGCTTGTATTTTTGACTAGTATGGGCATTTTCGTAAAATTGACTTGCTTGCGAAAATTGGGTAATAATAGTTAAAATCTATTCACCCCCCTCTAGATATATATATCGAACACACCGAGCGTTATTGTATTACTTTCAATTGGTATCAGAGCGGGTTCCTAGATATACTTAGGTGATCCTAGCTCATTTTAGGTGTGTTGTGCATTTGTGTGATTTTTGGTCATTCATACATTTTGCATACATTTCCATTCATTTGTTACAATGAGTGAATACGGTGGCAACCAAGAGGGTGCGTCTAGTACACGACCTCCTCTCCTCACCGGTGTGAATTATGCCTCATGGAAAGGCAAGATGGAGGCATACTTGTGCCAAATCCATGATAGGGCATGGATGGCAATTGAAGATGGGTATGTGGCTCCTAAGATGACTCCCACGGGTGGTGGAGAAGAAGTACTCAAGCCTAAGTCTCAGTGGTCTACTGAAGAGTTTGAGACTTCAAAATGGAATAGGAAGGCTTGGCACGCTCTTCTATGTGCAGTGGATGAAAATCAGTACAAACTGATTCAGAACACTAGGATAGCCAAGAAGGTATGGGATATTCTAGAGGTTGCACATGAAGGAACCGATGTTGTCAAGGATTCCAAGCTTCAAGTCCTTCAAATGCAATTTGAGTTGGTCAAGATGGAGGAGGACGAATGCTTCAATGACTTTGAAGTCAAGTTGATGGATATTGTGAATCAAAGCCATCAACTCGGTGATCCTTATACGGATAGGAGAGTTAAGCAAAAAATTATAAGGTCTCTCCCCGCTAGGTTTGAAGCAAAAGTGACGGCTTTAGAGGAGAATAGCACATATAAGGATATGAAGCCGAGTGAGGTAATTGGATGACTCCTCACCTATGAATCTAGGAAAGCTCATAGTATTACACCTCCTAAAAAGGAAAAAGGAATTGCTTTGAAAGCTTCCAAGGTTGTGAAGGAGGAAAAAGGTGACTCGGATGAAGACATGGCATTGTTGCTTAGGAGATTCAAGAAATTTGTCAAGTTCGAGAAGAAGGGCTTTGAATCCAAAGGCCAAGACTTGAAGAAAAAGGCTCCCTTCAAGAGTCTTGAGCCTAGGCAAGAGAAGAGTGAAAAGAAAGGGGTCCAATGCTATGAGTGTGGCGGTATAAGACACATCTCACCCGATTGTGGGAACTTGAAGAACAAGATGGCAAAAGTGATGACTCCGGAAAGGGAGACAAGTCATCAAGTGATGATGAGCTTACCATCGACTACACGGCATTTAGGGCCACTTGTGTAGAAGATAAAGTTATTGGTAAGAAAGCCTTGACTAGTGATCCCATAGAAGAAAAAGATGAAGAAGGAGCTCTAGAGGTGATCGGTAAAGCTACTCATTGGGATATGGCTCTCATTGACTCAAGAGACCTAGGTGAAGGTCTTAATGAGGGAAATGACTCCATAGGTGAGATGGAGAGTGGAGGAGATAGCTCTAGTGTAGATGACTCCTCATCTAACTCTACAAATGGAAATGTAGAGAAAATGGATGTTAATGACTTTATAGTCAAGTGTGAAAGTTCATTGAAGAAGAACAATAGAAAATTGAAGATTTTAGAGGATGAAAATCTAGAACTGTCAACACACAATGACCACTTAAGTAAACAAATGGAGGCATCCAAGAAGATTGAAGACAAGCTAAGAGATGAGCTAGCTTTGTCTAAGAGGAATGAAGAAGGGTTGAAGAGGGAGCTTGTTGAAGCTAAAGAGTTATTGACTCGAATGACCTTAAGCACTAAGAAGCTTAACCACATGCTTGGTGTTGAAAAGAACCCTTATGAGAAGAAAGGTATTGGGTATGAAGATTGCAAGGAGATCTCCACTCCAACCAAGACCATCTTTGTCAAAAGTTTGGGCAAGAATGAAGCCTCACCGGTGCACACACCTAGGACGAAAATTGATCTAGGACAATGTTCTAAAAGTGCTCAAGTGAAGGAAGCCCCAAGGAGACAACCTCAAGCTCAACGCATTAGAGTCTCCCAAGTCAACGTTCCTCAACCTAACTTCCCTCACGCTCAAATTCATCAAGGGAAGAGGCCGATCATGCAATATAGATCAAGGAAGCATAGCTAGACTGGTTCAACATCAAAGAATATTTGAACCCGCTCAACCACAAAGTCATGGGAAGGCTCCTATGCATGCACAAGGACATGGTATGAATTCTAAATTTATCCCTACATGTCACTTTTGTGGTATTGATGGTCACATTAGACCAAATTGCTTTCATTTCATTAAATTATGTAGAATCAAAAGCATGATTGAAAAGAGAATGACAAGAGCTAGAATGCATGCTAATAGGAAGGAAAATATTCATGTTCATGATCCTATTATTTCTAGTACTCTTGAACCATTGTCTACTAGGAAGAAAAAAGTCATATCTATGTGGATAAGGAAAAATGAACCCGCTTGCTATGAGACTAACAAGTCTCAAATAGGTTCAACCAAGTCAAATGGACTTGGGAAGTCCATAGGACCTCATGACCTTCATTGATGAAGGATGATATTGACCCCATATGGGGAACTCAAGCAAAGAGAGCTTATGCATACTTGTTGCATGCAAATATTTAAAAAATCTTATGCTTCTTTGTTGATTGCTTGAGTAAGCTTGGTTGCACATATGTATATATGTTTTCAATTCAATAAGTGTGAACCATGCTTGTCTACAATCCATGTCATATTTATGTTCAAACATGCATTTTTGGACTAGGAGATTTACATAGGAAGTATGATATGAATGACCTATAGTTATCTCCATGACATGATGATTCTTAATGACATGCTTAAAATGAAAAAGCATGAATTGATGATTGCAATTTTTAAATGCAAAACTTGTGTGAAAAAGCTTATGAGACTCAAAATGAATAAAGGATCTTGTATCCATTCAAAGGAATTTATATTCCAAATTGTCTCTCTTTCTTTATTTGTTGAACATGTCTACTATCATACAAGTTTCATTCCCGAAAAAATCAAATAGGGTGCAAAGTTGCTCATGACATGTTTGGCTTATAAAGTTGGATATAGTTACTCATATATTAAAATCAATGAAAACTTTATATCCTTGCTTCTCTCATGACATTGGTGAAATTGGTTTGAATTCTTATTAGAAACCCTTGTCATTTGCTTTGCCAAATACCATTGTGTTTTGGACTTGAATGCTACATGTCTTGTATGCAAAGCATGTTTTGATTCACACATTTATTTTTAAAATAAATCTCCTTGTTTCTCTCCTATTGATAGAGTTGCATAAAGTGCATTTTATGATTATGCAAATGACTTGAATGCTATCATCTCTCTTTGCTAAGTGACCCGGTTGGGGACTACTCATTTGCCTATATCATGACAAAAAGGGGGAGTAGAATGGTGGTAAGGGGAGTTGCAAATTGTGGTAGCAATTATGCATGTTGGGGAGACAATACATTGAGGGGGAGTAACCCATTGAGTAGACCCGTAGTTTCTATTATGTTGTGAGGAATCAATGTGAGAGGTGGTTTTGTCACAAAATAGCCAAAGGGGGAGATTGTAAGGATTCCCATACATTGATTGGCTTATTTCGTGGACAAACCACATGTTGGGGTTGTTTGTGTAAGGGTAGTTTAGGTGATTGATCTTCAAGCTCGAAGGCCCTTCCAAGACCTCATGGGACAAGCACGCCAAAGGTATAATTTCTTGTGCTTGGTTTTCTTTGAAGAGATTTAGTTAGAACACACACACTTAGCATACTTGATCTTGTGTGCATACTCTTCACATGTCACTTTACACACTAGCACTTTGTTTGATATCTTGTTGTGTGTATATGTGCTTAGTAATTCGTTTCCCGATAGTGGTCGGAAACGTCCGCGCATGCACTAAAATGTGCTTGGTTTTGCGTGAAGACCGCCCACGGAGAATGCCTTTGGCTTCTCCTTGGTTTTCACCTCAGTTGGTGATCGGTGGTTATGATCGGCGGCCTGTCCGCCGAATGAAACCGCCGTTTGCATCCAGAAGTGTCTGGAGCAATTTTGTGGTCACGACCGCCGTTCGAAACCGCAGTTCATACCTGATCGATTTTATATCTCGGGTTTGAATCGGCGGTTGGATCGGTGGTCACGAAACCACCGAATGAAACCGCCGTTGTTCCCCTATTCTTCTCGGGTTCAATTCGGCGGTTATGATCGGCGGCCTGGCCGCCGATTGAAACCGCTGATCGGTGCGTTTCAAAGGCAAACTTGTCTTTTTACATGCCCAAATCTTGATGTCTATAAATATCTTACTTTCTCATTCTCTGATTAAGTTCCTTGAGTCCTTAGAACCCTAAACTAAAAAGAGAGATTTTTGAGAAAAAATCAAATCAAGAACTCACCTTTAAACACTCAAATCAAATCCTTTTTGCATCAAAGTTCATCTTGCATTCATCCATGATTGGGTTTGCATCATCACAACATGCTTGGTAAAATTTTGATTTAGTTCATCTTATTTTAGTATTTTTACTATCAAGCATATTCTCTTTTAATTTACTTGTATGTTTTTGATCATATGATAAATACAAGATTAGAGAATTAATTGTGATGAATTGATTGAGTGTTGTATTGTGATAGCTAATTAGGTTTTTGATTAATCTTGATTAGCTAAGTTATTTGATATGTCATCTAGCTATTGATATCTAGGATTGAATTAATTGCATATCATTATCCTAGGTAAGCATTTAGAGTAACCTAACTCTAAATTGCATTTTGAGTATTTTACATATTCACATAGGTTGCATAATCTCTTCATAGAGAATTAAGTCTTGAGGCTAAGGTTGCTTAGGCCTCAAGCAATTAGGACTAGAGCCACTTTTAAAGGCCCGAGTGGTAGAAGTGGGGGGTTATTGACCGGAGTGTTAGACGAGGTCTACATAGATTGTAAACTCCATTTTGATTAGTGGATTTCGAGGTCCGAGTGTGGCGCACTAAACAGCCCGTGGTTTTTCCCAGTGGCTGGGTTTCCACATATACATCAAGTGTTATTTAAATTCTGCACTATATTACACTTGCTTGTATTTTTGACTAGTATGGGCATTTTCGTAAAATTGACTTGCATGCGAAAATTGGGTAATAATAGTTAAAATCTATTCACCCCCCCCCCCCCCCCCCCCCCCCCCCCCCCCCCCCCCCAGATATATATATCGAACACATCGAGCGTTATTGTATTACTTTCAATAGAAAAGAGAAAGAATGTACAAATACAAGGGGCATACCCCCAGGAAGAAAAACAAGTTGGGTAATAATAGTTAAAATCTATTCAACCCCCCCCCCCCCCCCCCCCCCCCCCCCCCCCAGATATATATATCGAACACATCGAGCGTTATTGTATTACTTTCAATAGAAAAGAGAAAGAATGTACAAATACAAGGGGCATACCCCCAGGAAGAAAAACAAGAGCAATTCTAACAATCTAGTGCAACATTCTAGCACAAAGTATATTGACATCCAACATCATTTCATAAGAGAACTATTTGAGAACGAATGCATAGTATTTGAACATGTATGTACAAATGATCAACTAACAGATTTATTTACTAAACCCTTAGATGCAATTAGGTTTCATGCACTTAGTAGATCTATTGGGATTTGTCTCGTGGGTTGATATGGTATGGAAATTGACCCCATATGGGGAACTCAAGTAAAGAGAGCAATCTTGCATACTTGTCACATGTAAAATTTTTTTTTTTTTTTTTTTTTTGGTAAATAAATAGTATCATAGAAAGAGAAAAAGAATGTACAAAATACAATGAGCATACCCCAGGAAAAACAAGAGCAAAAACAAAAGCTCAAACCAGCTCAAACATACGAGCAAAAACAAGAAGCAAGAGCTAAACAAGGGCTCAAACAAACAAAAAACACAAGGCAAACGAATCAACTAATAGAAATATTCCAATTTTAAAGCAACATGAGGCCAATCCTTCAAGTTGATAGATAAGAGCCTACTACGAATAGTATCAATAATGGAACGGGTAACGACTATGCTGGTCTTATGAGGGCCCCTAAATATTCTATTGTTCCTTTCTCTCCAAAGAGAGTAAACCGCCACAGCAAGACAAAACTTCTTAACAACAGTGGAAGGAGATTTCCCCCTCCAATGTTGAGAAGCCCAAGCAATAAAACTAGGCCATCTCTGACCATTCCAAGGCCGACCACACATATCCTTCAAATGATACCATATGACTTTGCTATAAGCACACTCAAAGAAAAGGTGGGCATGAGTCTCAGGGAAAGCGGAGCAAAGAACACAAAGAGTACCAACATGAGAAGTATAAGGATGAACACGGTCCAACGTTGAAAGTCTCCCTCTAATAGCTAACCAAAGAATGAAGCTCATCCTTGGAATGTTATGTGAATACCACACAAACTCAAACCAAGGAACCAAAGGATGAGAAGCCTTAAGACTAGCCATGGTAGAGGCTGTGGTGTAAATACCATCAGGTGTAGGAAGCCACTTAATATAATCCTCCAAACTAGAATTAGGGTTGTAAGAAGGCATGTGGTTCTTGATTTCAATGAGGTCAATCGACATAGAGCAAGGCCAAACCCACTGATCACCAAGAATAATAGAACTGACTTTAGCCTTATTCCTAAGACTTGAGTCGTAAATTGCCCTAGAGCTCCAATTTAAAAGAATAGGGCCATCAGGATGCCAATTATCAAACCACAAGGAAGTGCCGTGACCATTACCAATGATATGTCGAATCAAGGGACGAGCAATGGGACGAAGCTTGAGGAGCTTTCTCCAATTCCAAGAACACGTTTGAGGAGCTTTGATAAACATTATGCTTCTTTATTAATTGCTTGAGTATCTTGGTTGCACATATGCTTATATGATATTTTCTTCAATAAGTGTGAACCATTGCTTTGATTGCAATCCATGTCATATTTATGTTTAAACATGCATTTTTGGACTATGAGATTTACTTAGGAAGTACTCTTTGAATGACTTATAATTAATCTCCATGACATGATGATTCTTTAAATGACATTCTTAAAATGAAAAGCATGAAATGTTGATTGCAAATTCCTAATTGCAAAACTTTATGTGATTGCAATTTCTTAAATGCAAAATTATGTGTGAAAAGCAATAATGAGACTCAAATGAATAAATGATATTGTATCCGTTCTAAGGATTTTAAAATCCTAAAGTTTCTCTTTCTTTATTTGTGAAACATGGCTACTATCATAAGGGTATCTTACCCGGAAAAATCAAATAGGGTGCAAAAGTCGCTCATGCCTTATTTTGCTTAAAAAGTTGGATATAGTTGCACTTTAAAAATGAATGAATGACTATTCTATATCCTTGCTTGAATTCATGACAAATAGTGAAATTGGTTTGAATTCTGTTGGAAACCTTTGTCATTTGCTTTGCCGTATACCATTGTTTTTGGCCTTAAATGCAACATGTCTTGCATGAAAAGCATTATTATCACACATTTTCATAAAATAAATCTTCATGCTTCTCTTCCAATTAATTGACTTGCATAATGTTCTTGTATATGACTATGCAAATGTCTTGTACGCTACTATCTCTCTTTGCTATAATGACCCGGTTAGGGGATACTCATTTGCCTATCTCATGACAAAAAGGGAGAGTAGTATGTGGTAAGGGAGATTGCTAACTGAGAGTAGCTAATTCGCATATTGGGGAGATTGCCTATTTAGGGGGAGTAACCTGTTGAGGGGGAGCATTGCATTACATATTCATTGCATGATGTTGTGTGTTTTCTTTATTGCAAATGCTTGTTTTGATTTCACTTGATCACCTCACATACATTTGTCTTGGAAAGTATAGAAAGTTTGTTTTGAAGGATTGATAGTTCTACAACAGATTAAAGACTTGAAGATATAGCTTTTAAATATCTTTTTGTACCATGGTACACACAGCGGTTGTGCCAAGTGTTTTAAAAAATGACCAAAACGTTGTAGCTTTGTGGTGTCCTCATATATAAGTGCCACTTTGTCACTAGGTCAGTTTTCAAGAGTTCAAAATCATATTTTTAACTTAGAACTTTTTCTAAGAGAGAAAATCATCCAAGAACACTAGAAGAAAATATCACATTTATTGACAGTTTTTAAGACTATCAAGAATGCTATTGTCAAGGATTTATGATAGTTAAAAACTGTTAACAATCCTTAACAGTTAAAAACTGTCAATATATCATTAACATTTTTTATATTTATACACCACTACTGTCGCCGCCAGCCTTCGTTCCGGCCACCGTCGCTGCCCCCCACCCCCCCACCCCACCCGTCATCCCTCCGTCCGTCCGTCCGGTGATCATGCCAAATATGTTGTATATTTCGGCCCTCAATTCCATATCCTTTGTGTCGTTTTCTTGCGTTTTAGCATCTCTTATGGGATCTTTGTTCGTAATTGCAAGTATTTGTCCATTTCTGGTGTTTAGAGCTTAATACGGGACTTTAGGGTGAAAATGGGACTATGAGTTACAAAAAGAGGAGAAAAGGGCATCAGAGGCTACAAGAGTGCAGGTCAGTGCGGGTCATCCAACCATACTCCACCCACACTGTTGATGAAGCTCGGGACCTGACATCTGAAGAGAAGATAAAGTGTGGGTCCCAACCGCACTCCAGGCGAAGCTCAGGACCTGACATCTGAAGAGGAGATAAAGTGCGGGTCAGTGTCAGTCATCCAACCGCACTTCACCCGCACTCTTGCCCAAATCCGGGACCTAAAAGTTTGAAGGAATTGATAAAGTGTGCGTGAGTGCGGGTCCACGAACCGCACTCCACACGTGCCAGATTTCGATTTTAAGCATTTGTGACCTATTTTTGTAATCCCTATAAATAGAAAGTTATGTTAGATCGAAAATAATCCAAACCCATTCTCTACTCACCAAAGGCAACTAGGAGGATTGGATTAAGGCTTCAAGGAAGAAGATGCTCTTCAAGGAAGAAGATGCTCTTCAAGGGTTTTCTCTCAATCTCTTCTCATAGTTTATTTGTTGTAATGAACATAAGTAGTTAAATCCCTCACTAAGAGGTTGATGTGATTAGTTTGATGGATGTTGGGCTTTTGTAAATATACTCTATATTTTATATTCATATCTATCTCTATGTTCTATTCTTTTGCTTTAATTGATTTCCAATATTGGCTTGTCTTGGATACACCCTCTTAGCATGTTGATTTGGAATCTACTTGAGTAGGCAACTAGGTATACACCCTATTTGGTTGTCTAATGCTTTATTGAATGGAAGGATTTTCGGAAATCCGGCTTAATAACCATGGTCTTAATCTAATCTCGAATGGGTGGCCTTCACTATACACCCTTGATCGGCCACTTGTGAGAGAATTAGAAGCCTTCACTATACACCCTAGGTTGGCTACATTAGTGATTTTACAAGAACTAACCTTCAAATAGAATCCGGTTGAATAACCTCTAGCCTCATCTAATCTTAAACGGGAGGCCTTCACTATACACCTTAGGTTGGCCACTTGTGAGAGAATTGGAAGTCATCACTATACACCCTAGGATGGCTACATTAGTAAGAAGTTGAGCCCTTAATAGATAGATGAGCATTCACGGTTAGAATCCCAATGAGCAACTAGCATTATACGCCCTAGGTTAGTTGCTTAGGAGGGATTAATCTCTAGTAGGTGGTCTTCACTATACACCTAGGTTGACCCCTTTCTAGAGATATATAACCAACATTATACACCCTAGGTTGGTTACATTTGATAAAATGTGCTTAATTACAAGTTTTTTGCATTTGCCCAATGTTTGCTTATGAGTCCATTTACTCCTTAGTTCCCATATCATATCTTCCACTCCATTCAAATTCCATTTAGTTTGCATTCCTAGTTTAGTTTATATTGCATTCTTATTCACGTTTCACAACACCAATCATTTACTTTTACTTTTATGCATACTGGTTCTATTAATCCTAATCTAATCATAGCTACCTCTGATCTCTGTGGACGGCTTGCCACCATACTTGTGTTTTTCCAAACCTTTTGAGGCATTGCTAGGTCTATAAATATTGTTTGACAAGTGAATTTACACACACACAAACGACCTTTGTCAAAATGGCACCGCTGCCGGGGAACGGTGTGCGTAGTAGTGGTTAGATTAGTTTTAATATTATTAGTTTCTTAGTTGTTTTTTAGTCTTTTTAGTTTCTTTTTATTTCTTTTGTAGTTTTTGTTTCGTTGTGTTTCAGGACTCTATGGATTTCTTCATGCAAAACGCGAGGCCAAGCTACCCGCTAATGAACATGCCCTTGGAAGATGATGTAAGGGAGTTAATGGAAGATGTTTTAGCCTCTCTATGGGAAAATAACAAAAATGATGCGTTACCTAGCTAGCCAGACCAAGGAATAGAGTCCGCATGTGAAGAAAATTTCCACAAATACATTCCGCAAACAACCTCAACCGATCAACATTGCTTCCAAGTTGAAGTAACCAAACTGGTGGAATCCTCCAGTAGCTCAAAAGAAGACATGGATAAACTCCGAATAGAATTTGAAGTGGAGCGAAGCAAGAGAATGGATGAGATGGACAAGAAGATCAACATGAGCCAGGTATGTATGAGCGTGAGTAGAGACTTAATGTTGAAAGTGGATGTGCAAAAGAAAGAGAAGGATGCACTTCAGAAGAAAACAATGGAAACTTCCTGAGAAAAAGAAAAAATGAGGGAAGATTTTGAGAAGAAGTTGCAGCTCATTAAGAAGGAGCTAGAAGGAAAGGAAGCCTTAGAAATGGAAAAGGTGAATAAGCTTCAAGAGCTAAACAAGAAACTCATACTTGAAGTAAAGATGCTCAGAGTTGAAAATGGCACACTTAAGAAGACGAATGGCGAAGTCTCCAACAAGCGTAAAGAGTTTAAAGAACAAATTGAGGGACTTGAAGCCGAAAAGAGTGAAACTAATAATGCACGGTGTGTATAAAACTATCTAGAGGGGGGGTGAATAGATTTTAAACTAATATTACCAATTTTCAAGATTAGTCAATGTTACGAAAATACCCCAAACTAGTTAAAGCAATAAATCAAGTGTAAAGTGCGGAATTTAAATAACACTTGATTTTTACATGGAAACCCAAATTGGGAAAAACCACGAGCTGTTATGTGCGCCAGATACGAACCTCAAATCTAGTAATCGCAATGGTATTTACAACCTAATCCCAGTCTATAACCCACAACCACTACCCGCAGGCCTATAAAAGCGGACCTAGTCCAATTTGTTTGTGGCCTAAGCAATCTTAGTCACAATTCTTACTTCTCAATAAAGAGATGAACAAGCCTATGTGAATATGTATGATATCCAATATGGAAAAAGAGCTAGGGAACACCAAATGCTTATCTAGGATTATAAGATGACAATAAAATCAATCTTAGATATCAAATGCTAAATGACATGGCATAAAGCTTAGCTAAACATAGATTAAGCAAACCTAGATAGCTATCACAATACAACACTCAATCAAAACATCACAAACAATCTCTATCTTATATCTAGAATGTATTCTAAGAGCATATAAGTAAGTAAAGAGATGACTTGTAAGAAAGACACTAAAATTAGATGAAGTTAGTGAAAACCTTACCAAGCAAGATGTGATGTTGCAAAACCATGCATGGATGCATCTTATATGATCATAGATGATGCTTGATGAACTTTGATGCACAAAGGAATGACCTTTTTTTTGGGGTAAATAAATAGTATCTTAGAAAGAGGAAATAATGTACAAATACAAGGGGCATACCCTAGGAAACAAAGAAACCAGTGCACAAAGGCCCAAAACAAGCTCAACAGAAGCTCAAAAACAACAAGCTCATAAAAAAGAGCTAAACAAAAGCTTTAACAAAGCAAAAAAAAACACACAAGAAAGAGCAAACAAACAACCAACAACACAAGTATCATCTAGAGGTGACATTCCAATTCATAGCAATCAGAGGCCAATCCTTCAAATTTATAGAACAAAGCCAACTACGAATAGTATCAATAATGGTCCGGGCAACCTCTACATTAGGCCTTCTAGAGCTCTTAAAAATATGACAATTTCGCTCTCTCCAAATAAAATAGACAACCACCACAAGATAAAGCTTTTTAGTCACTGTGGAGGGAGAGTTCACTTTCCAATGAATGGAAACCCAATCAATTAAATCATTCCAGCTGAGACCAATCCAACGACAACCACACTTGTTCAATAGTTGAGTCTAAATGGCTTTGCTATACAAACACTCAAAGAAAAGGTGAGCATGAGTTTCGTACTAAGAATTGCAAAGGACACATGTAGCAATAACATGAGGTTCGTAGCGTTGAACACGGTCCAAAGTAGAAAGCCTACCCTTAATAGCCAACCAAAGGATGAAACCCATCCTCGAAATATTCTGAGGGAACCATACAATAATAAACCAGGGAACAAGAGATTGATGGGTTCTAAAAGACTCCATAGCCGAAGCAGTAGAATAAATGTCATTTAGAGAAGGGAGCCGCTGATTAATATCATCCAAAATGAAGTTTGGATTGTAAGAAGGCATATGACTCTTTATTTCAGCAAGATCAATTGACATAGCAACAGGCCATCTTCAGATATCACCAAGGACAATGGTATTAACCTTAGAATTGATAGGGAGACCAGAATCGTAGATAACACGGGAACTCCATTTTGAATGAATAGGGCCATCAGGGTGCCAATTATCAAACCATAAGGAAGTGTTCAAGCCACTACCAATAATGTGCTGAAATAAAGGACAAACTAAAAGCCTAAGATGAAGAAGCTTTCTCCAATTCCAAGAACAGGTATGAGGAGCTTTCACCTCCCACAAACTTGAACCTTTGAGGTGGTAGGCATTGATCCAAGAAGTCCAAAGATTATTAGTGCTATAAACCAGATTCCAAATGTGCCTAATCATTAGCGCCTTATTCCACAAAGAGAGGTCCTTGATTCCAAGACCACCCTTTTTTTTAGGAATACAAATATCGAACAAGGGCAAGAGCTAGGAGATTCAAAGATGCAATCAATGCAAGTTTCATTTGGGCCAATACCGAACCTTCTTTGGTATAATCTTTTAGACAGTTCTATAAAGATCAAGTGAGGTTAGGAAAAGAGAGTGAGAGAGTTTACTCTTTTGGTTCTTCATTGAACTTATCAAGGAACTTCCTTGTGGCGTTCAACTTGACCTATCACTCACATTCCTTTCTCTTTCTTGAGTGTGGCGTCTGCAACCTTCTTGATACCGTTGGTTCTTATCTCCTTATAGATAACGGGCCGCGGTCCTTATTGTTCTTTATTATAAACATGAATTAGAAAACGATCCTTCGTTACCATATATTGGTTCCGGGTCTCATTGCTCTTGGTAAGGTTCATATCAACTATGAACCCTAAACAACTTCTCACCAAAATGCCTAACCGATTAAGGAGAGGGGGTCAAGGTGGGATTGGTTTGTTACAAATCAAGGTTTAGATCATTGTGGTTGATATACCCTCCAATAATCTATCATATTCAATATGTTCCTAATCAATCAAGGGTGTTAATCCAAGATTGATTACATAACAAATTATCCTAAACAAGAGTATATTCAACTAGTGGGTATACAATGCTAATCATATAATGAATAGGATCTAGTTATCAAATGAATATAACACAAATAGAGATTCAAATACAATATAGCTAAGCAAAACCCAAGTCCAAATGTTCCTCACATTTATCCCCTAGATTAGGGGTTTAGTTACACATAGTTACAATCAATAAGCAAGAAAGTAATAGATAAGGAAATCATCATTGGGCCTCCTTCTTTGATGTTTGCTCCTTCATTTCCTTAGATGCTCCTAATGCAAAGAGTGGTAGATAAGATGACTAGATGGGTGGATGTCTAATGGTAAGTGACAAAGGTATTGGGATGTAGAGAATGGGAAGAGAGGAATGGTTGGGTGAAGTAGTCAAGATTTGGTGTTGAGTTTTTGGATGGAAAAGGTAGTAAAAGATTGGAAATGGAGGAAGTTGAATGTGTGAAGTATGGAGGAGAATGCTAGGTCTAAATCTCTGTATATTTCGTGCTTGGAACTCTCTCTTTAACCTGGAGAAGAAGAATACTTATAGCAGTTCTCAGATTTGTACTGTTAACTACCAGAAATGCTGATATGGCAGATGTTGCGGTGTGTTTCGTTGTAGCGACGCCACCGCGGTAGACGGTTACACATTCTTCGATTTGATTGTCACAGTCATTTTCATCTTTTTCACGGTTGTGACGACAGCAACATTGGAAAGGCGACAAAGAGATCTAAGATTTTGGGAGTGATCGTTGTTTGGTCACATGACGACACAAGCAGTGACACAAGACCTGATTGATTTCTTTGGTTCATCTTCTCTTTCGCAGTTTGGCTCAAGAGTGACACTCCACCGCGACAACTCTTTGGCTTGAGTCTTTATTGCTTCAAGCCTTCTATCGCTGTGTGCCCAAGGTGACACCATCAAAGGCGACAATGCCTTGTTTCTCACACTTTTATTTCATTTTTTATACCAAATCCATCTCTTCTTTAGAAATGCCCTTGTGGCATAAATAAACCTAAAACACTTGATTAACGTAGTTAAAACACGAGGAAATGCCCAAGAATCAAGCATAAAGAGAAGGAAATAAGGGCCCAAATCATACCAATTTTGGTTCGATCACGGGGTCCTCCCAATTTGATAATGCCCCTGCCCCTCCCCTTCCACAGGACCAGTCCAGGAAGGAATCAGGCCTACCGGTCCCGGTTGATCCAGAATCAGGCCTTCTAATCCTCCTACCCCTTAAGGTGATCTGGAGAAGGAGGTGGAGGCCTCAGATGAACTGGTGGAAGAGGTGGAGGCACTTGTTGAGCCAGGGTTATCTAGGGTCGAAGATGCCTTAGTTAGCCTGGAGGTTGCAAAGATCGAGAGAGCCGAGGCTGCTGATACTGAAGGCGTCCACTAGGAGGCAAGAGGAGAGAAATATGATGACCCTTCAGTATGATGTATTTATCATTTCTATATGTTTGTAGCCCAAAAATAGGGTTTGGGCCCCCTCCATGATTTAATAGAAATTTCCTTCTTTTATATATATTGTCTCTTGTATGCATGTTAGTTACTGGTATGACTTGGTACCTTGATACTTTCCCATAATCCTGTCATCTAGACCTCTTGGAATATAGATCCCGATAGGTAGCCGACCTTTACCTCATCTGGGAAAGGTCTGGCCCCTGAATTGTTGTAGAACTATAATAAAAATGGCCCTTGTTTGGTACGTGGTTAAATTCCATTTAAGTGTCAAACTTCCCATTTTAGGTATGTTAGACCTTCCTTGGAGATAAACAATAATATTGGGTCTCCTTGTATTGAGATTTTTGGTTTCCTAAGTGAAAAGTTTCTAGTAGACAACCAGGGTCACTTTAGCACCGTGTCTTCAATAAAGGCAAATCAAGGTACCGAGCATTACCGCACCAGGAATCCTGGTAGGCAACTAAGGCCACTCTAGCACTAGGTCACCTGTAGGATTTTAGGAAGGTAATGGTGATGTAAGTGGAATATGTCAAGATGATGATTATGTGAATATTCTTGGGTAGGGGATTATTGGTTAGGTCATAAAATATCAAAAGGTTATATAGGGGAATGAATTAAGTCAGGGGCAAGGAGGTAAATTCCTAAAATTTAACATTTTCTGGGCAATAAGGTGACCTTAGGGTGACCTGGAGGACCTTAGGGTGACCTGGAGGCTCTCTGGTCAAAAAAAGAGTTGCAAACCCAAGAGGAAAGAGACCTTGGGGCGACCTTGGTTGAGGTCGCCCTGAGGTCGCTCTTTTTTTCAACTTCGCACACCGTTACGAAAATGGCCATAACTTTCTCTGGAGAACTTAGAATCGTGATATGTAAAAATTATTGGAAAGTAGACATCCGGGGCTTTCCAAGAATAGGTTACACAAAATGCAATTAAATTTGAGAAGGGAGATATATCCTCCTAAAGTTGAATGTCCTGTACAAATATTTCCAATTTTAGCCCTTTAACATCCGAAACTCTTCAATTAAGCTCAAACACCTTATTTTAGGGAATATAACCTACACAAGGTTCACAAAACGTATTATATACAAAAACGCCCTCGAAAATGAGCACAAAATCTAGGAAATGGAGACCTCAAATAGGTTTAAAAATCGTCTGATCACATATATTCAAATTTGCATATTTTGATTTAGAGTGAGCTTAGGATTCCAAGAGGAAAATCGATTGAAATTCAGTGAGGATTAGAGTCAAAGAAAATTGCGTCCATGCATTTGAGTACTTAGTCTTAGAAACTGTGCATTTAGAGTGTGGGATTCATTTTGTGTGTTCTTTTATAGAATGATATATTGTTAGTCTCTACTCAGCAGCTCTCGCATGTGATAGCAAAGGTTATTTGTTTGTTTGTTTATTTTCTTTTTAGTTTTATTTGTTTTGCTCAAGGACGAGTAAATGTTAGATTTGGGGGTTTTGATCGCTCTAAATATGTATGTATTTAAGCGCCCTTTTTCTAAGGTTTTACGTCTGTTAATCGAGCATTTGTGTTGTTTAATCGGGTCATAAACTGAAGTTTGGAGAAAATCTACTGGATGAAGTCATAGAACAACATCAGAGACTTCTGCGACTTAGCACTACGAGATGAACTCGCAGAAGGAGCTAGCAAAACAATATCAAAGAATTCTGCGGGATACAATAGCGAGATCATGATAAATGTTGAATTAGAAGTTTTATTTGATATAAAAGCATGATTTATAGTGCATGAAAAGTTAGATCTAATATATAGTCGAAAAACTTTGTATAGGATTTGCTTGAAGCTCCAAAAAAGACAAATCATTTTGACCAATCTAGTTCTAGGTTTGAGCAATTTTATAAACTAGGGTATTAGTGATTAATGAGGAAATGGACGTTACTTCTTAGTAATGGATTTGATCTAATTGAGATTATGTGATGAAATTGTAAGTAGCATATTGCATCATTAATTCCCCAACATTTGTCTTTAATATTTGAATTTCAATATCTCTTCAGTAATTCGTGCTAGTTAACTAGTTGATTTTTCTTTTTAGATAATTATAAGTTTAGTGTTATTTATCACTTTCCTTAGAGTAATGTTAATTTGAACTAGTGTAACTTATAGTTGATTAAAGCTAGGCTAATAATGAACTTTTAGAAACCATTTCCTCATGGGAACGATACCCCTACTTGTGTCCGCTATACTTTACAACGTCTCGTACACTTGCGGAGGATCATCTAGACTCGGGCGCTCCATTTCTGTAGTTTTAATTTGCTGTACCACTCGGAACGTGTCGAAGATGTCCAGATCTATCATTCTCCCATCAACGAATAGGTTAGGATAACCCACTTTCCACCAAGTAGAGGCCAGGATCATTGAAATATGTCTTTCTTCTTTCGAAGTCAGGCAGCAGATCACGTCGCTAAGGAGCCGAGAGCGAGAAAAATTACGGGGCTCATGAGTAGAGTTCAGTGCCGAAATATAATTAGGAACCATGACCTCTTTCCCAGTCGCCCCTCGCGAAAAACCACCCATGCATCCAGGATTGAAATGCAGAAAGGACTCCCTAGATAAGCTCACCCCATCTCTCAAAAGGATCCCATTCGACGGAACTTGTAGTCTGCATGCTCACCAGCCTCTCTCCTATGGGGATCGCCACAAAGCTATATATTCCACCCTCATTGGATTTCAACTGGTAAAAGTGCAGAATTTCACAGAAGGTAGGGGTGGAAGGCCATTCGACCGCAGAGTGCACACATGCACAATAAAATGCGATAGCATGTAGGCGAAAATTGGCAAGAAGAAAGTCTCACTTGCCCCCAAAAGAGAGAAATAAAGGATTTGAGGGGCAAGGTAACTCCACAGCAAAGTATGGTGCTATAGATAGCCATCGCATTTAGGGGTGGATTCCACACCGCTCGACCACCGAAAATAAGCAACTCGACCGCTACAACAAGTTTGAAGTGATCCATATGGGTGGTAAGATTGTCATCACTGTTTGACCCTAGTCAACAAAGAGTCAAATGGGTAAGAGGAACCAGGAGAAAAATGTATCCTAGCCCTTACGAACTAAACGGAATTAGGCTCCACCACTTATTGTGGGCCCAACCTTGAACTTCGCGTCCATCCATTAGAAAATTGTTATTTGGATTTCCATTCATTGGAAAGGGAACTCTCTTTCCACTGTGACTAAAAAGCTTTGCCTTGCAGTGGCTGTCTACTTTATATGTAGAGAGCGAAATTGTCGTATTTTTATGAGCTCTAGAAGGCCTAATGCAGAGGTTTCCCGGACCATTATTGACACTATTCGTAGCCGGCTTTGTTTTATCAATTTGAAGGATTGGCCTTTGATTGCTATGAATTGGAATGTAACCTCTAGATGATACTTGTGTTGTTGGCTGTTTGTTTGCTTTTTTTTGTGTTTTTTTGCTTTGTTAAAGCTTTTGTTTAGCTCTTGTTTATGAGC
Source organism: Acer yangbiense (assembly GCA_008009225.1). Classification (NCBI taxonomy): domain Eukaryota; kingdom Viridiplantae; phylum Streptophyta; class Magnoliopsida; order Sapindales; family Sapindaceae; genus Acer; species Acer yangbiense. The sequence continues at coordinate 38,006,616 of CM017761.1, forward strand.
TTGTTGTTTTTGAGCTTTTTGTTGAGCTGGTTTTGGGCCTTTGTGCTCTAGTTTCTTTGTTTCTTGGGGTATGCCCCTTGTATTTGTATATTCTTTCCTCTTTCTATGATACTATTTATTTACCCAAAAAAAAAAATTGTTATTTGAAAGATGAAAAGGAAAAAAGGAAACAAAGGGATTACAAATACAGATCAAGAAAATATTAGCAAAAAATTAGAGTATGAAAGATAAGAAGATAGGGCACCGATACTTATAGAATTTGAAGAGAAGAGGGAAACCTAAACGGCACGTCATTTGGCCGAAACGTGCCCATTAAGGAAAAGAAGCGCAAAAAACGAAGAGAGACTTCCCCACCAGTCACAATAGGAAATGTGTCGTGATTGAAAGTCAAAACGAAGCAAAATAACTCCTCATTTATGTCTCATCATTGAGTCGTTCGAATGTCTTTTAAGGGTTAAAATTGAAGTTATCAAGACTGACATAGCCAGACAGCCCATTAATGCGGAATTAAATGCAAAGATTTTGATAAATCCTCTTTGGAGAGCTACTAACTCGACAAATGAGACAACTCGCCAGCAAGCCCACCTCACAGATTTAAAGGGGTGTTGCTTGGATTAATTTTAGTCAATTTCACACGTCAGTACGAAACCCGGATCTCTAGGGACCAAATGTCCACGTCAGCCTAATGGACCATATATGGCCATAATGAGATGGAAGCAACTCACACATTGAAAATAACTACTCGCTAGACAATAGCTGAAAAGGGGAATTACTCCAAACTCGCCCCACAGCGAACAGCGAAGCATCATAAATGAAACAAGATTTTGGTATATTATCCATAAAGTTCGACCTCATATTGGGCAAACCAATCACCTACATACAGTCTAGTGGTTGAAAAATCCAGCAGTTAATACAAAGATCTATAGACGCAAGGAATGAAGATCATAGCACAATAAGTATTCAAGGATTTCTCGATTCGCCAAGGATTTCGCCTGAGATTTGATTCCCCTTATGATCTCGCCCAATAATATCTCATACTTGCACATGAAGGTCTAGGGAAACACCCTAGCCTGTATATAGACACATGTATCAAAACAAGAAAGGCAGGATAGCCAGTACTCAAGCAATTCATCACTTATAATTGTAACCATACTTTACATAGTGAAGAACCTTTTCTCTGTCGTTCATAACGACCATGGCTTTTCCCTTTATTAAGGGTTTCCACGTAAAATTATTTGTGTCATTTCTATTTCTACATTCTTATATCTTCATCTTTTCTACTCATTACTATTACACACTTATCGAGTAGGCGGCCTAATTGCATTTCGAGATTTGCTCAGGCGCCGATCTGCATACGTGTCACTGCTGACTAGATTTCCCAGAAATCGACGTCAATAAGAGAAAAAACATTGGTTGTCACTATCTCAATCTCCATACCCTCATTAACCTTCAAAATCTTCAAGATTACCCCCAAAAACGCATCTATGTTCACCACTTTGTTAGTTAAGACCTTCCCCACTAAGCTCAAGGTCAGCCTCTAAATCCCCACCTCCTTCAAACCCTCCTGCAACCGTCATACCGGCCCCTCCTTCTCTAGCGATGTCATGTTAGTGCATAACTTCGCAATATCATCTGAACTCATCTTGTTATACCAGTTAAATTTTGAAAAAGGCAAGAATGTTGATAAGACTGAAAAGAATACCTTACTTCCACTCTAAAGGTTCAGAGAGAACCCATAAACTTTTTGATATGGAGTGATTACTATTAATTGAATTTTAATCTAAAGTCTACAAAAATCAAAAGTTTGAGAATTAACCTTGAGTGGTTTTTACAATGTTACAATTATAATCCTAACACTATGTTTGGTTAGATGGAATAGGAGAGAAGGGAATGGAATGGAAATAGGAGGATTTCATATCTTTTGTTTGGATTGTTAAATGAGAAGGGAAGGAAAGGAAAGGAAAATGAGGGAAAGGGAGGGAAATGGAGGGAAATGGAGGGAATCGTTTTTTCTTATTTCACACAATTTGTTTTCTCTCCAAAATTGGACGGAAAATGAGGAAAAGGAATTATAAGTTAATGAAATTTTTCAGTATTCCAAAACTAACCCTATTAATACTACATTTGTTTCCTTTCCTTTCCCTTCCATTCATAATCATTCAAGCAACCATCACTACAAACAATAACTTTTTCTCTCTTTTCCTTTCCTCTTTAAACTTATCATTTCATTTCCTTTCTATTTCATCAATCCAAACATAGTGTAAGAGATCAATTATCTCACTGGACCTTTGTATATGGATAGCATCACATCCGAACTATAAAATATTCTTTTTATATATATATTATTATTTGTGTATTTTAATTACTACAGCAAACCACAAAAAAAATAAAAAGGGCAAATTACATAAAAACAGATGAAAAAATATAATAACACTCTTGACCTGTTAACTAACTAACATCAATCATGAAAAATGGTTAATGTCTGTTTTCCCCTTTATTTGGAAAATATTAAATAAATTAATGAATTAAAACTGAGGGTTAGACTAAATCAACTTAATTTTTTGACTTAATTTTTTATCTCCAACATCTCAACCTTATGTGCTCTTAATCTAATGATTGAGATGTTGAAGTCAAAAAATTAAATAAGAAATTTAAGGCATAATCTTTGTTTACAATCTTTTCCAAAGTTTCTCGATTATTTCATTAAACCATAAACAAATCACAATAAATTTATTTACTTTGTTCGCATATAACCAGCCCTTAAAATTTGTTCTCTTCCATTATTATTTTTTTCATTGAATTTCTAGATTGCAAAGTAGCACCCAAAGCAAAATTGATTAAAGAAAATTAATGATTTGATACCAAATTATAATACAAACACTGTGCTGAAGAAGAAGGCACTAACCAACAATGTTACTCATTGGATGATCAAAATATCTCAAAGAAGTCAGTTTAGATATCTCCAGCATGAAAGTCATTCTCAAAAGTTGAATTCTTTATTAAACAAAAACAAATAAATTAATTCTTAATTATATGATTTTATTTTGTTTCGAAAAAGATTTTAGACTTAAAATTACATAATTGTATGTTTTTTTAGCGTTGTCTATATTGATATATACATTTTCGGTGCGTTTGTTACACGAGATAGGATTGGACTATTTTTAAGAGACGGGATTGGATTGGATTGAATTAAATTAATTATAGTGTTTCCCGTGTTTGGTGCAACATGGGATTAGACTAAAAATAGTGCTATCCTATGTTTGGTATGTAATGGGATTGGAGAAAAATAATGTAATAATAAATTATAAAAAAAAAAATTGTTTAAAAATAAAAATAAAAAAACCCAATCTTTATTGAGAACCTTTCATTCTCTCTCCTCAATTTCTTTCTCACCACAATCTGGAACCTCCTCTCATCTCTTTCTCTTACCAAAAATAATCTTTCCTTTCTCTAATCCCTTCTCTTGATCCTTTCTCGGCATCTTTCCATCTCTTTCTCTCCTACTCTGGATCTTTCCCTTCTCTCTCCTACAACGTTCTTGTCTTCTTGAAAAAAAAAATTTGAATCTCTCTCCCTTCTCTCGCAAGGGATGACAGTGTTGAAGAAAAAGAAAACAAAGGGAGGGCCGGAGACTAACGCGGACAAGCCGAAGGCGTCGAGGATGGAGGTGTCTACAATACGAATTTGCAGTTTTGCTTCATTTTTTATGTTGAAGTTCTGTGTTTTTTTTTTTTTTTTTAATTTTAGAAATTGATGTGGTTTTGACTGAAGTAGAATATCCGGATTATTGTAATAGATTAGTGTTTTTTTTTTTATTGATTTTGAATTTTGGATTTTTGGCTTTTGGATGTGGTCTTTGGAGTTTGGATCACTGGTTGTGTTGGTGGAACAAAATTGAAGAACCTATAGAATTGAAGAACAAAGAAGATTGAAGATCAGATGAAGGTGAGAGAAATTAGAAATTAAAAAAAAAAACAAAAAAAAACAAAAAAAGGCTGAGACTAAAATAATCCCAACATTTGTGGTAGGATTAAATTGTCATGTAGTAGAGGTGGCCACGGTTCCGGTTAAACCGTCGGTTTTGTCTGCGGTTTAACTGGAACCAAAACCGTAACCGAAACCACCGGTTTGAAAACCGGTTGTGAACCGATTTACATGGTTTCGGTTTGAGTTTGGGTTTGGCCTTCCTGAAAACCAACCAAAACCAATGGTTTAACCGACGGTTTTGTCTATGGTTAAACTGCCGGTTTTTTTTAAAAAAATAATAATAATAATAATAATTCAACGAATCAGACACTGCCACGTGGTAGAAAATTTGAAAAAAAACCAACTGTTGGGTCAAACCGGAGGAAAAAAAAAAGTGACCAATAAGACGCTGCCACGTTGCATCACATTTGAACAAAAATATTTTCTTTACATATATCTATATTTTATTATTATTAATTTTTCAATGGCAAGTGGGGGAGATGGTTCAAGAAATTTGAACAGAGGAAAGGGTCCAATGCAAAACTTGTTGGAACACATTGGTGATGATGTCACTTACAACGATATGGCTTTTCACCAGTTCCTTCAAGATCGCGTTGGATCCGATCACCCTTCTAGTCATAATCCCCCTCTAATAATTCCCGAGTTCGACGAACTCGACCCCGATCATAATACCCCCAATACTAATGAAAATCTATTTGACCCCCCACCCCCTTCGGATGATTTTTTTACAGGAGAAGGTGAAGAAGAAAAGCCGATTAAGTCCGAACTCTTCATATGCACTTTGAAGAAAACTAAGTTAGAGGGTGGATTTTTCCAAATCCAGTGCAATTACTGCCCTAAATCATACAAGGTTGGAAGATCCTTCGGATATGGCACATTCTGGACCCATATCAGAAAAAATCACCCGTCCGAATACGCGATAGTGAGTAACCAAGCTCAAATCTCTAGGTACGCAACCCCTTCTAATCAATTATTTCATTACACGTCTAAAAAAAATAGAGAACAATTAGCATCAATGGTTGCAGTTGAACATTTACCTTTTGGTTTTGGTGAGAAAGTAGGTTTTGTTCATTATTGTCAAAATGCATTAAATCCTGCAATGCAACATATTCCTAGATCCGCTCTCACACGTACACTAAATGCCATTTAACAAAAAAGAAAAAAACAGATTGAAAACATTTTTTAATCAATTTCAAGGTCCCGTTTCCATATGTGCCGACATATGGACCGACAATTTTGGTAGTCATTCATATTTGGGTGTCACATGTCATTATATGGACAATGACTGGGACATGTAAAAAAGAATTCTTGCATTTCGTGTTTTCGATGACTCGTATTCAGCTAAAAATATTTTTCAACTCCTTAAAATCATTTTTCAAGAGTATAATATCCTAAACAAAATTTTTGCTATTGGCTTTGATAATGCTGCAAGCAATACCGCATCTATTCCTATGTTACAGGATTTTTGCAATCCCTATTTTGGGGGTAAATTATTTCATCAACGATATGCATGCCATGTTTTAAATTGGTGTGTTCAAGCTGGATTAGCACAACTTTCTACTTATATTAGACCAATTAAAGATAGTATTAACTATATCGAGAGGCATAACAAAACCCAGAAACAATGGTTAAAATATTGCTCTCAGAATAATATGCATCCCATTAAATTTTCTCGAGATATTACCACTCGTTGGAATTCTACTTATAAGTTGCTTAATGAAAGTGTTGAATATAAGGAATTATTAGTTTCTTTTATTACTTATAACGTTCCTTCAATTTCTCTTCAATTGAACCATTGGGATGCATGTATAAAAATTCTTGAATTGTTACGTGTTTTTAATGATGCTACCAATGTTTTATCTGGTGTTTACTGTCCTACTACTCATTTATTTCTTGCTCAAAGTGTTAATGTTGTTGATGCATTTAGTGACTGTGAATTTGATGTTCAATTGAGTCCATGTGTTGCTGCCATGAAAACAAAATGGGTACAATATTATGGAGAGATTCCAAATATTTACTTGCTTACACCGTGTTTTGATTTACGCTTTAAATTAGAATGTTTGCAGGAATATTTAACTAATTATTACAAATGTTTAGGATTAGAAGTTGATGTTCTTAATTATTGTAATTTCGTTAAGGCTTTGCTTTATGAATTATACGATGAATATCTTAGAATGTATGGTCCGTCTTTGAACATGTCGATTTCACAAACCTAACCCACATCTGGTGGTACTAGTTCTTCCGCAAAATTTCAATTAAGGGTATTAGGGGATCGACTGTTTTTCCAAAGAGCCAAAAAAATTACGAACATCTTCTTCATCCTCATCTGTCTCTGAGCTTGACCGGTATTTAGAAGACATTCATGAATTTTTAGAAGAAACATTTAGTCTCCAGGGTTGATGGAAGAGTCATCAATAGGATTATCCAATTTTGGCTATTATTGCCAAACAAATTCTTGGAACGCCAGTTTCTACCGTTGCCGTGGAACAAGAATTTAGTGCAGGTGGCAATATTTTGGAACCAAGTCGGTCGTTTATGTGTCCACAATCACTTGAAATGTAGACGTGTGTTGATGATTGGACAAAGGCAAAATACAAACAACAAGAACTCCAGCCAGAGATAGTGAACGACTTCTTCGAAGATGCCCAAACCATGGGAACGGAAGGCAGCGAATAGATTCCGTCCCAACTTCCAACCTCCAACACCGAGCAACTAATTAAAAGTAAAAGAACTATGTGGCCTTTGATTCCTCTACATTGGTGGAGGATACGTAAGCAGCTTAACTGTGGTAAAAAGTTAAGTGCAAGGCCGGTATTTTTTTATTTTTATTTTATTTTAACTTTGTTACATTGTAATATTGTATATTTCAATTCAAGCCTTCAAGGTCAATTTCTAATTTATTTATTTTTGTGAAATTGTAAAGTTGTATTTATTAATAAATGTCAATTTCTTTTCTATTAAACATTGTTAAATACTTAAATACTTCAATGAAAATGTTTGTAATTATTTTTTTATTTTAAACTTTGTTCAATTGGAATTATTATTTGGCAAGATTTTATATTTACAAAAAAAAAAAAAAAAGTTAAAAACCGAAACCACCCAAAACCGAAACCGTAAAACCGCCGGTTTGAAACCATGTATCAAACCGAATTTCTGGTTTTGGTTTCGGTTTCGGTTTCGGTTTCGGTTTCGGTTTCGGGTGGCCACCAAATCAAAACCGCCAGTTTCGGTCCGAAACCGAACCGTGGCCACCACTATCCTGTAGCAACCGGATATAAGGTGGACCCCACCAGATTGGACAAACAATCCTGTGTGCTCACCAAACGTGGGAACAAAATTGGAAATTGTCCAATCCGGTGCAACAAACACACCCTTAGAGTTGAAACTCTAGATGGTAGAATAGTGGTTATGCATTGATTTTGATTCAGAAACTATATCTTATCAATTCAATTCACACCTGCTTTGTGAGTAATCTGACACAGCTCAATGAAAATTTCTTAAACTTGTTATACAACTTTAGATGAAGTGTTATTTATCTACCAATATTTTGGGATTAGGTGAGAGGATATGACTTGAACGCACAACCTCTTAGTATTAGGTGTGAAGAGCTTACCACTGAACCAACCTTATTTTGTCAAACAAATTAGATATACTAGTTAAAGTCCATGAGAATGAACAGTTAAGTATAAATAATAATATAAAATCACCGCTTAATATAACATGGTGGTAAAAACACTAATTCAGCCAAACAATGTTTCAAGTTCAAGTGGCTACAAGTGGTAATGGAAACTAGTTTCAAATACTAATCCACAAATTATATAAACATATACGTACATTACTATATCAGAATACCATATACATATTTTTAAGTTTCGGAATTTTGTCAATTAAAGACTTGAATTATTTTGAAAGACATGTCTAGATGGAATTCCAGTAAGGACGTCCTGACCAGAAAATGATGGTATAAAGATGCTCAATTCTAAGCAAACATTCATTTCTATATAGTAAAATTTACTTTCATTTGTACAATTTTTTCAGGGTTTCTTCCAAAGGCTATTACGCGTGCAGGATTCAAAGAAATACAAAGGCCTGAAACTGAAGGTGGTCACGATAAACCTGCATGTCGAGCAGAGAAAGGTCCCAATGCTTTCTTTGCTGTTATTACTTTGCTAACCAACAATGTCCACTTTGCTTCATCTTTCTTGCTGTTCTGCTGCATTTTCTCCTTTAAATGCCTAGCAATACATTAAGAAACAATTTCATCATATTCCCTTTTGTTTCATGTTTGTCGAATCAAAAGTCAAAACACATTGCAAGACTAGGAAGGGTGGTTATAGCGACTTGAGAAATAAATAACTAATGAAAATTATTAGATGGAGATGTCTAGATTTTACTAAAAACCAGAATTTAAATTTCAACCGTTTGATGAATCAAACATGTGTGACAATTTTGTGTATCCATGTTGACCGGAGCAGAATAATAGAAAAGACAAATAAATATGCCCTATCAGATATATACAACTGTTGAGATTTGACATCTGTATGAATGCATGAACTAGTTCCCTATGTCATTGCAACACCAATCAAATTAGCAGCTGAATGGTTCACCTCTCAATTTACAAGAATTAATGATCCAGTATTCCTTAATTTGACTAATTTTTCTCGGACCATAAACGATTATGGTCTCCTGTACGCCATTGAGAACTAATATTATGATTTGTTGACACTTTCCTATAAGAATATGAATATCTAACATGCATATGTGCAAAATTTTGTGTCTTTCTTCTTCCTCTTTTACTTTGTTTATGTTTTGTCTTATTTTTGCTTCTTATCTCTAATAACATGTCTTTTTTCACATAAACATGAATAGGAACAGATATGCATAGTCTGATGCGAGTTTTATATTTACCTACAGAGAGGAACCTTGCAAATATCCGGTTCATTGCACATTCGAGAATGCAATTCAAGAAGCTGCCACATGCGCTTGCAGTGAACACATCCACCAGGAACTCGAGCCTTACAATTGGAGAAATGACGAACTAAAGCCTCAAGCCCTTTGCAAGCTAAAAAATTGCAGGCAACCTGGCTTCCTTTTAACTTTTTGTCACGAGGCCCAATGGTTCTACATCCATCCCTGCATATGTGAAGAAGTGCCTCCATTGCCTCATGCAATTGCAAATATACCTTTCTCTCTTCCATTTTCCTCAACCTCTCCTGTTTTCTCTAAAACCAGGAAGTGACTCTAAGGTCAATCTAACTGAAATGGATGGTGATTTTCCAGAATTAAATGACACCGAAATCACCAGGTTCACTTTATTATCAATAGTCTATAATTTACACTCGATATTTGTAAAATGCCACACATGAATTAAGTGTGTATTGCAACAAGTAAATCTAAACGTGATCCAGTAGTTCTGTTTTGTAGTTGATGATTACTAACTATTAAATTGGAGAATTCTTTGCACAAGACCCAGATGATATTACGCTTAGAAGAAAACTATCTTATTTTGTAGTCAAAAGTTGTCATGCGCAATTCACAAATTGTCTGGTGGCTAGTGCAAAAGTTTTCCATGTAATTGAACCGAAAGGATTCCAAAATCAATATAAAGAAAATCTTTACCACAATCCACCTAAGGAAACTAAAGATTCCCAAAAAAAAAAAAAAAAAAAAAAAAAAAACACAAACAGAAAAAACGAAGGATGTCATCTGAGCAGATCTAAAATAACTCAAGTCCATATTATTAGGATGATTAAAAAACAAATATGAATTGCTCCAAACTGAGAATAGGAACTGACTTACAGAGTCTTCTTCAACCACAGCTTCTACAAGCTCTTGTTCAAGGGCAGGGTTAGCACGCTTCATCACTATCCAACCTTGAGTTGACGATATAGATTTGAAGTCCTTCACAACCATACGAACACATATGAACGAGAGCCTGGGCACGTCACAGTTCCTAGCTAACTGAAGCACATCAATTACATTTTCTTTTGTCAGCCAGCCATGCTCGAGATAGTTTATACAAACTCTTTTCAGTGGTGGAACCAAGAAGGAGTGTGATAAAACCAACAAATGGAGAACAAACTTCTTCAAATCTTCCTCTTCATAGCTGCATAGGGACATCAAAGAATGATAAGTCTTCACAATTAAAACCAGCGTAGATGGCAATTAAGAAGAATACTGAAAGGGAGGGCAAGCTTAGTCTCCCAACACTTAAATTTATACAATAATCATCAATTTGCCCAAATTACAGAAAGAAATTCCATCTATTGAAACAATCATATAAACCATGCACTACTATCTCTCTCATCTGTGTAGAAATTCCTTCATCAAAATACACTTTATTTACAAATAATAGGCATCCCCTTCACAGTTATTCATGCTTCAAGCTTCAAGGAACCATAGTGTAATACAACAGATTTTCTGTTAAAGTTTCCAGGTGTACCTTTAAATGAAATTTTAGATATAATAATGTGTACTTAACTATCAACATTTCAACTTGGAGTCTTGGACAATAACGACAGTGGCACAACTCTAGATTCATTAACTTGACAATCCAACAAACCATGGCCTAAGTCTACTTCCCAAAAGCTAATTTCTCAAGCATTATTTAATTCAGTACCAGTAGAAGCTAAACGATAAGACACTATATGTTTTTAAGACAATCAAGTAATACACTAACGCTAAGCTCTTCAGTAAAATGATTGTCATTGAACTTAAGCACATTTATGAAGTTTGACTATGATTTGTTGATAATAGCAGAAGATACATATGATAAGAAAAATGTTGAACTAATAATTTGGCATCAGGATATGAATAAAACAAACATATAAAAAGGAATACTTTCAACTTACCAGGATGAATATAGAAAACGGATGAATACATAGACAGCTTCACAAGGTACCCCGGGAATTTTGATATATCTTATACCATCTTTTACTTTTGACTGCTGCAAAATATTCCCCAGCGCAGGCGAGGCAATGCTCTGCACACATAGTGGTTCTAACTTCAGGAACATGCATAAAATGAACTTAAATATTGGAGGTCCCATGGTTTCACTTTCTCATTTATAAATGAAATAATTACAAAATTAACATTATTTATATTGCATAGAAGCCAATAGCAACTCAATCCTACACTTTATGAAGCCAGGGGACCATCTTTTCAAAAAAAAAAAAAAAAGCCAGGAGACCATCTAATTAACTTTCGTCTGTACTTATTTTGAACAGATATTCCTTTACCTTGTTAAAGCAATGGTCAAAGTAAAAAATTGGGGTAGCTCTAATTTAACAGAGAGTCAAGGTAGAGTTCAATAAACTTACCAGAAAAATTGAATGAGCCGGAATACATGATAGGTCCTCTGTAATAATATAGACATCTGCACCATGTGCTTCCTTGAAAAGTTTATCCCATGTATCTTTTGATTCCTTCGGGACAACACTACAATCTACAAGTCTTTTCTGATACTTAAATTTTGTACAAGCTTTATCAGGGAGAGGAGGTGGTTTGGGAATATTACATTTATAGGATACAGAGGAGGTGGGAACTTCCAGCACAGGAAAAATATCAGCTGTGTTGCCTTTCTCCATCCGTATATTGAAAGATTCACGGAAGGATTCATCCGTGGAAGAAAGCGAAAGCCATGGTGACTCAAGATCTGGTGAAGCCATCAACTACTAATGTGTGTGTAATCAAAATATACAATCTTGCTACAAGATCTGCAGTGATAAAAGATAGAATCAAAAAGCGCTACTCATCATAATATAATTTATTAGCATAAGTGTGCAGTTTAAAAAATGACATACATGAAACAATCTATGTGCCAAAATAATAACCCAAATATACGCAATTTTTTGCTACTAAAAGGCATTTGGTATTACCATATGAAAGGAAGCTAAAGATTGCATCATAAAATCAAAAACTTCATCCTAGAAGAAATGTCAACTTATACAAATAAACGAAAACGAAACTTGATGGTGTCAAACAGAACAGAATCAATACCAACTATCCAAACCCTTCTTCAATAACTTCTAAACAATTCACAAAGTTACTTGCAGAGAAAATCTGGAACAATCGGTTGTCTGAATTCTAAGGTTTCATCAAAATAGTGTTGTCTAAGGAATCGAATAACCACCCAATCAATCAATCAGCATATAAAGCTCCAAAAAAACCCATGTTCACCAATATAACATCTAACCAGCTCCCATTTCACATACATGAATCTACATTCTACACTAGAAAAGACTTCCAACTTTACGATATTTCAATTATTATTATAAAGCCATACCGCTCTACCATTACACGTGTTGACAAAAAAAAAAAAAAAAAAAAATGGGTCACGAAAAGGCTTCGGATTTAATATAAAGAAACAAGCATCACAAGTCCAATTTGCACTGCATAGCTGAATTACCAGAAACAAAATTTAATTTAGAAAAAAACAATTGATTAATCATCATTTTACGAAAAAAAAAATCAAATTTTGATTATATCATGAGAAACATTTGGTGAAATATTATTTTCGTGGGAGGTTAAACCTTCACGCCAAAGAATTCAGTAGATAAAACAAAAAATTAAAATTAAAATTAAAGAAAAAACAATTTCATTTATAAGAAAATGATTAAAACTGCGTAGAAATCATTGAAAAACGATTCTTAATCGAACTTAAACAATTAAAGCAAAAACATATTTTATAAAAGAAATTACTGGAAACTGGGAAGAAATCATGGATTAAAATCGATTCTGTTCGATTAAAATTAAAATAAAAAAATAAAATAAAAATAAAAAAACAAAGTAATCGTATGAGAGAGAGAGAGAGAATGAAGTTTACCCCGATTGAGTCGAAATTACAATTGAAGGACTTGTAAAATGTTTATTATATATAGATATATATAGAGAGAGAGAGAGAGAGAGAGAGAATAAAACGGGAGCGTTTTGCGAGAAAGGAAGCTGGCTGAGAAGACAAGTGAGTGGTGCCGAAAACGGGAGGGAAACGATAGGCACGACTCACGAGTCTGCTTATTTTAAAGGGAAATTATCATTTTTTCCCCTGAGGTTTACCATATTAGAAAGATCAGTCCCTCTAGTTTCAATAATGGCCACTCAACCCCTTGAAACCTTAAATATTTGTCATCTTGCCCTTTTTGTCAGCTTTTCCGTCGAAATAGCACTTTGAAATTTATAAGGGTAAAAAGGTAAAATACAAAATACATATTAAAAATTAGAATTAATTTTTTTAAAGGAAAATCGGAATTAATAATAATAATAAACCTTTAAAAATAATAGTAATAGAAAAAACCATTAAAAATAAAAATAATAATAATAAAACCTAATTTAAACTTAAGAGATATTATTATTTTTTTCCCCCTGATTTATGAGGTATTGGTAATTTTGCACCCTCTTGTTTTTGTATTGGCCATTTTTACACCCTCTAATTTGAATTAATTGTCATTCTACCCCCTGTCGTTACTATTCCGTTAATAAAATGGAATATTTTGTCATGTATGTAAGGGTATAATCGTAACTCAACAAGGTATAGTTAATAATTATTAAAAATAATAAACTTTTTAAAGGATTAAAAATAATATGAAAAAATTCAATTCTAACCCTAATTTTCTTTCTCTCTCCCCAATTCTTTTCTGTTTTCTCTCTCCCTGATTCTCTTCTTTCTCTTCCTCTTCCACCGGTCTATTCTTCTCTTTCTCTCTCCTTGATTCTCTTCTGCCATTCTATTCTTCTCTTTCTCTCTCCTCGCCGCTCTCTTTATCTCTTTCTCTAGGTTTGGGTGTTGAGATATGCGTTCGATGGTTTGGATTCTAGGTTTGGTGGTAGGTATGGGTGATTAGTGAGGGGTTTGGTTTCTAGGATTGGATTGGAGGTGGTGGCTATGGTCGATTTCGATTTAGGGTTTTCGATTGGGGGTGGTGGTTGTGGCTAGTTTATTCCGATTTAGGGTGAGGGTTATGGTTGGTTGATTTCAATTAGGGTAGTGGTTGTGGTTGTGGTTGATTTTGATTTAGGGTTTTCGATTGGGGTTGGGGGCTGGATGCTGAAGGTGGTGATTTTTTTTTTGTTGCCTATGGTTTGTTGGGGTGTTTTTTCTAGAGGTTGAGGTGGTGTGGAAATGGTCCGACGGAGCAAACAAGCTGGTATGATGGAGCAGCCTCTATTTCCATGGAGATCAGTGAGAGTTCTGGTTTGGTAAAGATCCAGATTGGATCTCCTCCGTCCACTATTTTTAATATATTTTAAAAAAAAAATTATTTAATTACTTTTAAATATATTTTTTAATATTTAATAAAGGGGCAAACTGGTATTTTGAACTGAAAAGGTTACAGAAACAAAAGGGGTAAAATTGTCAATACTGAAATAAGAGGGTGCAAAATGACCAATACCTCAAAATTCGAGGGGGGGGTGTTGATAATAATATCCCTAATATTAAACACCAAAATCCTAAATCTTTATCTCTTCATCTTCTCCAACCAAGTCTAACACACCCAAACCAAAGCCACTACCACCACCAAAATAGGCGCTTGATCTAGCCGTCGCATCTTCTCTCTCTTTCTTTCCTTCTCATTATCTATCCCTGTTTGGCTTTATCACTGGTTCCTCTTTTCTCTATCCCATTCGTCGGCGAGATCGAGCGTCGGTGATGGTGATTTCTGGTAGGGTGGTTAATGGTAATGGTCGTGTGAGTGTGTAGATTTGGATTTTGAAGTTTCGATTTTTGGTTTGTGTTTGAAAGAAATTTTTTTTTTCAATTTCTATTATTTTCTTATTTTTTGGATTTGAGCTAGTGATGGGTTTGGTTGGACTTTAGCCAATGATGGTGAACACAAATGTGAGAAAGAATTATTTTCTAATACTCTCATTCATAGTGAATAATACATTAGGTTACAAGCCTATATATAGTGGTAAACTACATATTACAAGGAAAGAAATATGTACAGATTCTAATCCCTATAACATAGGAAGTATTAATTAAAAAGTCAACTATCTAATCCCTAAAATTACTCTCCAAGAAATAGCATGAAATTAGCCTAGATAGTCAACTATCTAATCCCTAAAATTACTCTCCAAGTAATAGCATGAAATCAGCCTAGATCTTTCCACACTCCCCCTCTAGCTGGCTCGAAAATGTTTTGCATTCCCAGCTTGCATGTAAGGCTGTCAAATTGACCATTCTATAACCCTTTCGTGAGGATATCTGCCACCTGCTCTCCGGTAGAAATATAGGGCATGCATATTACTCCTCCTTCCAATTTTTCTTTAATGAAATGTCGATCAACTTCCACATGCTTGGTTTTGTCATGTTGGACAGGATTGTAAGCTATGTTGATTATAGCTTTATTGTTACAATAGAGCTTCATCAGCATATGACTATAAATTTTAAGATCTTCAAGTAGCATTTTTAGCCATAAAAGATCACAAATTCCAAGAGCAACTGCTCTAAACTCTGCTTCTGCACTACTGCTTGCTACAACAGTTTGCTTCTTACTTCTCCAAGTCACCAAGTTACCACCAACATAAGTACAATAACTTGAAGATGACCTTCTATCCATCACACTACCTGCCCAATCGACATCGGTATAGGCTTCAATCCTTAGGTGGCTGTTTTTTTCAAACAGCAAACCTTTTCCATGTGTTCCCTTTAAGTATTTGAGAATTCGGTAAACTGCCTCAAAGTGTTCTTCACCAGGTGAGTGCATAAATTGACTCACAATACTCACTGCAAAGGCAATATCTGGTCGAGTATGTGAGAGATAAATAAGTCTCCCAACCAGCCTTTGGAATTGCTCTCGGTTCACCGCTTTTTCTGCAACCAAGTAAGAGATAAATGAGTCTCCCAACCACTGGTTTGCAGCCAAGTAAACCTATCTCCTTGAGTAAGTCTAACACATACTTCCTTTAAGAGAAAAATATCCCTCTCTTAGATCTCGCAAACTCCATTCCTGAGAAGTACTTTAAGGCTCCAAGGTCTTTTATCTCAAACTCCTTTGCAACAAAAGACTTCAAATTCTCCAATTCTCTTATGTTTTCTTCGGTCAAGATCATGTCATCTACATAAACAATAAATATGGCAACCTTACCATCACTTGAATGTCTATAAAACAATGTGTGATCAGCCGTACTTTGACAATATCCGTGGCCCTTAATAACTTTAGTGAATCGATCAAACCATGCTCTGGGTGATTGTTTCAACCTATAAAATGATTAATTCAATCCGCACACCTTTCCGACTTCATAAACATCTCCAAATCTAGGTGGCAGACCCATGAACACTTATTCCTCTATTTCACCATTAAAGAAGGCATTTTTTTACATCTAGTTGTTGCAAATTGCAATAGCCAATTCAAACTTGCAACTAAGGACAACAACACCCATATGGATTTTACCTTTGCAACCGGGGCAAATGTTTCCTGGTAATCTATTCCATATGTTTGGATGAAGCCTTTATCTACGAGCCTTGCCTTGTATCTTTCGATATTACCTTCTACCTTTTATTTGATCGTGAACACCCATTTACAACCTACATTCTTCTTCTCCTTTGGCAAACCAACAATCTCCCAAGTTTTGTTCTTATTGAGAGCTTCCATCTCTTCCATAACTTCTACCTTCCACTCGGCATGATTCAAAGCATCCTGTATATTTCTAGGGATTGAAACACTAGAAAGATTAGTGGTAAAAACTTTATAATTTGGAGACAATCTATGGTAAGACACATATTTAGCAATAGGATGTGATCGAACTATTTTATACCTATTTGAGGTCCCCCATTTCAGATCGTTTGTCTCGTTTTCGAGCGTATTTTTGTATATAATGTTTTGTTTAAGCCTTGTGTAGGTACATATTCCTTATAATAAGGTTTTGAGCTTAAAGATTAGTTTGGGAGGCAAAATGGAGCAAAAAGAGCTGAAATTGTATAACGCGTGCAGAACGTACAACTTGCGGAGATCATATCTTCTTTCTTAGATCGAACCACATGAATATCTTTATATATTCGGAAAGTCCCGGAAGTCTAGTTTCCAGAACATTTTACGGATTGTGATTTCGAGCTTTCTACAGGACGTTATGCCCATATCCGTAACGGTGCGCGATGTTGAAAATGCTGAAAGGCTGTCAGGTCTAAACGGCTACTTCAAACGGCGGCCAGGCCGCTGAATTAAACCGCCGAATCACTCCAAAAAGTCGTTTTTTGGGCGAATTTCAGGGACAGTTTCGTCCTTTCATCCCCAATTCGTGCCCTAACCTCCCAACACTATATAAACACCTTATTCTCTTCTCAACCATCAGAACACACTCCCCACAAACTTCCTCTTCTTCTTCTTCTTCTTCTTCATTTTCTTCACCAAATAAGAGAGAGAGAAGCTTCCAAGAGCATCCATGGAGGTTTTTCCTCCATGGATGCTCCCCATCTCACCTTCTACACATCTTCCACCACATTTAGGAGTAGATTACATAGAGATAGGAGTGGGCTTTGGTCAATTTCGAGCTAGCAAAGGAAGGAGCTCTTGGAGGAGGTTTTCTTCAAGGGTTGTATCTATTTCTCACTCTCTATGTATTTCTTGTTTTCTTGAATGTGTAATCCCCACTTGGGAATATTTGTAAACCTATTTTGTGCTCAATATATATATGGTTGTTTTTATATCCAATTTGTGTTTTGATTCATTCTTGATTGTTATTGAATATATCTCTTATCTTGAAATGCATGTTTATGGATGATTGGAAATTGATATGTGTTCATGGATGGGATTAGGAGTAGATTAACTTAATTGTAGGAGTAGTTGTAATCAAATATCCCATTTGTGTATGTATGTCTTTGGAAGGTCAAAATTGCATGTCATGAATGAGTTTGAGTGACTTAGAGTTAGGATTGTGCCTTTTGAAGGGGCTCTCCGGGCATAATTTTGGCTAATTAGCTAGGAAGAGTGGGTAAACCTATAAATTGCCATATTAGAAGGGTTTGGTTCAATGTTCTTGTTAACAATTGGACTTTAGCTATTTCTCACTCTAGGGGCTCTAGGTGAGTCATGGTTAGAGTTACAATTATTGGTCTTTGGCTATTTCTCACGCTAGGGGCTCTAGGTGAGTTATGGTCGGAGATACAATCACTCTTTCCACATTTATTAGACTTTAACGTTGCCATTTTACATTACGAATCTATTATTGGGGCTCAATGTAGTTTTGTTTGTAGAATCGGTTCACATATGTTGGTTGCGGTTTCGTGTTTGAGAGGTTCTCGGTACACTCTTCAACCGTTAGCTTTATGAATGGGTATAAATCGGATTGAGGCAAGAACGAACCCTTAACCAAAATTGGATGTCCTTAATGTCTAACAACCAACTATTTGTGCACTTAGGTATGGTGAACTTGTTGAACCTTGTGTGACCATTTTCATGTATCTCTCCTATCCATCATTTTATTTATCACTTTAATCACCATTCTCACCCTTCCATATTCTCTTTGTTTTTATTTATTTTCATTTTTATTCTCTACACACACACACATCGCATTGTACATACATTTCACACACATCATTCTTACCTTTCCACATTCTATTTACATGCTTACAATAAACTCTAGAACTTGATATGGTTGACGAATCATACCTCCCTGCGGAACGATACCCTTGCTTGCCGCTTTACTAGTCTTTTGCTAGTTTAGAGCACATTGCGTAGGAAACCCCATTTTTAAATGAAATAATCTTTTGATCCTTGCAATTTCTTAATGACGGAAAAAGTGAGTATTAGGATGCATGGTACAAGAACGAGTACCCTTTCTAATTGCAATAGGCACATCAAGATCATTAGATAGACTCTCTTCATTGCTAGTTTTTAAAGGAGGAAAGAAGGAAGAAATATATGTTTCATTCAAGTTACCTTCATCCGAAGAGTTTTCTTGGTTGGTAATAGGTTGATGCTCTTTATTTTGATCATTACTTTGACGAGAGAAACACGAAGCTCAGGTTGATGTTGGATTTGTAGTGATTCTCCCCCTGAAGTATTGTCTACAATATTTGTCTCCATAGGCTTAGTGGGCACAATACTTAAAGAGGTAGAGTAAGGCTTGGTGAAATATTCGACAATGGCAATAGTAAAGTATGGTTTTGTGAAACACTCGGCAATGTTAAAGTACCAAACACTTCCCAAAAATGGTCTTCCCTCTCATTATTATCCCCCTGAAGAGTATTTTTGGTGAAATAGGGTTGAGTCTCAAAAAATGTCACATCCATACTCACAATGAATTTTTTAGAGGTGGGATTATAACATTTATACCCTTTTTGTTTTGGAGAGTACCCAACAAGCACACACTTCTCAGCCCTAAGATGAAGTTTTGATCGATTTTTCTTATGAATATGCACGAAAGCCGTACATCCAAACACTTTAAGAGGTAATGAGGTAAAGATCCGAATATGGGGAAAAACTGCCAGTAAACTATTTAGAAGAGTTTCAAATTTCAACACCCTAGTTGGCATTCTGTTAATCAAATATATAGCTGTAAGGACAGCCTTGCCCCATAGATATTTAGGGACCCCATAGTGAACATGATTGCCCTAGCAACGTCATGTAAATGACGGTTTTTTCTCTTAGCTATACCGTTTTGCTATGGGGTGTTTTTGCAAGTAGACTGATGGAAAATACCCTCCTTTTTCAAAAAAATCACCAAGAATAGTGTTAAAGAATTCTTTGCCATTATCGGTTCGAAACACTTTAATTCGAGTTTAAAATTGGTTTTCAATTATGGCATAAAATTCTTTAAACACTCTCTCAACCTCAGATTTGTCTCTCAAAAGATACACCTAACACACTCTAGTATGGTCATCAATAAAAGTGATGAACCATCTAGTTCCATTCACATTAGTAACCCGAGGAGGTCCCCACCCATCACTATGAATCAAATAAAATGGTTATGATGCTTGATATGAGTGAGAAGGATAAAAAACACAATGATGCTTGGATAAATGACAAGATTCACATTGAAATAACAATGGATTTAAATTCTTGAACAAAGATGGAAATAATTGTTTTAGGTAAGGAAAACTAGGATGTCCTAATCTATGGGGCCATAACATTATTTGACTCTTAACTGGAACAAAAATATCACTACTACTCACAGCTTGAGCTTGTCCACTCTTAGTGATTTCATCATCAAAATAATAGAGTCCATCAACCATCCTAGCGCTACCAATCATCTTCCCCGAATGTAGGTCCTGAAATTCACAGTGAGAATTAAGAAATTTTACAATATAGTGAGAATCCTTGGTAAGCTTACTGACTGACAAAAGATTACATGAACGGTTAGGCACATGGAGAGCAGATTTTAAAACAAGATTTTTTGAGATATCTATAGAACCTTTCCTTGCAACCGGAGACAAACTACCATCGGCAATATGAATTTTTAAATAACCTGAACATGGAAAATATGTGCTAAATAAATGTGACAAACTAGTCATATGATCAGATGCACCCGAATCAATTATCCAGGGTACTGGATTGACAACACTAGCTAGAGCTATTAAAGAACTACTTTTTTGGGGCAAGAGAGCCTAAAGGGGTATTTGAGACCTGAGTGTAATTCAACAGTTTGTAGAGATGGTCAAGTTGTTCCTTACTAAAGGGAGTAATTTTAGTTTCAGCAGCAACCTGCATTCCATACCCACTTTTGTCTCCAAATCTATCTCCCTTCCAATTTGCTGGTTGATATGATGAATCAATTGAGACTTCTCCAGTAGGATTTCCAAACATCATAGATACAATCAAAGGAATTGACCAGCAACGACAATGAAAATGTAGAAGATTATGTCTTATATAATTCTAGTATATTTGACCAGAAAGTACTTGCTGATTTTATCAAATAATCAGCAAAATATTGAATAATTTACCGTCCTAGTGAGGGCGGCTATGATACCATGAACACAGATGTGAGAGAGAATTATTTTTCTAATACTCTCATTCATAGTGAATAATACATTAGGTTACAAGCCTATATATATTGGTAAACTACAGATTACAAGGAAAGAAATATGTACAAATTCTAATCCCTATAACAGAGGAAGTATTAATTAAAAAGTCAACTATCTAATCCCTAAAATTACTCTCCAAGAAATAGCATGAAATCAGCCTAGATAGTCAACTATCTAATCCCTAAAATTACTCTCCAAGTAATAGCATGAAATCATCCTAGATCTTTCCACAGATGGTGTGGTTGATGTGTTTGGTATTGGATT
Source organism: Acer yangbiense (assembly GCA_008009225.1). NCBI lineage: Eukaryota > Viridiplantae > Streptophyta > Magnoliopsida > Sapindales > Sapindaceae > Acer > Acer yangbiense. The sequence goes on from CM017761.1 coordinate 38,027,824, forward strand.
TTGGGTGGCTGGATTTGAGGGTTAGGGTTAGGGTTAGGGTTTGGTGATTGAGATAGTGGGTTTTGGTTTTGGAGATGGATGTGCTATTTGGTTTTTGGTGTTGAATGTTAATTTTGGAAAACACTACATCCATTGTTTTTTTTTTTTTTTTTCAATTGATTTTCACTTTTCAGTTTCTAGTGAATGGAATCATATGAAAAAAAAAAAAAAAAATTGGTTTCAGTTTAGGGTTTTGAATCTATTTCTTGTTTGGATTATGGTGAGTGGATTCAAAATCAATGATTTCAATTTCTAGGTTTTGATTTTGGTGAAAACTATTTTGGTTTTTTTAATTCTAGATAGTGTTTTTTTTTTTTTTTTTTTGGAAAGAAATTCTAGAAATTGATTCTGCTGGATTTTTGATTATGGATGGTTTAAAAGAGATATCTCCACCCTCCATTTTTGTCCACCTCAAAGATGGACGATGGAGATCCATTCCTTTTTTTTTTATATATAATTTTTTTTCTTCTGTTTTTTAATATTTTTTTTATTTAATAAATATCTAGAGGGTTAAATGGTCATTTCCAAATTATATTGAATTGTAAAACGGTCATTTAACGTCGAGATTGACGATCAAAGCTCTATTCTAACGGAAAAGGTAACAGAAGGGGCAAGATAATCAATATTTAGGGTTTCAAGGGGTTGATTGACCATTATTGAAACTAGAGGGATCGGTCTTTCTAATATGGAAAACCTCAGAGGGGAAAATGACATATATATATATATATATATACGGGTTTGCAGCCCACAAGACATGCGAGCATTGTAAAATATAAATTAAAAATAATATTTATAGAACTTTTCTTATAAAGAAAAATAATAGAATAATACTCCTAAATCAAAAGTGTATAGTTGCAATTCCATGGTATGCCACTAATCTTTCGGAAGTAGTGGCGGCCCCACTGACAAGAAAACATGAGTGTTTAATGAGGTCTTTCTTTTTCAATCCACATACAAAGACCTATTTGTGCTCATCACAAATATACATTTTGACCACAAGGTGGTTGCCTTGGTGATCCAAGGCTTGGAATTAAATACCCAAGTCCTTGGTTATATTCCTGGCAATTACATTGTGGCCAGCCCTCAAGATGTTTAGCTCTATTGCTGGAAGGATGAACATGGGGCTAACGTCAGCGGTTCGAATCCTACCCAGGTGGGAGTGAGTTCTGATTTATCCGCTTGCATCCTGTGTGGCCAGGGGTGTGGGTCGGGGTTTCCTATTTGTCCTACCATACAGGCCACGGCGAGTCACGCAGTTTGGGAGGACAGACTGATGGGTGCCTGAACGAAATCCGGGATCCTCGATACCAATATATATATATATATATATATACATTTTGAACCTTCTATGGTTTCCATTGCCACTCAAGAAAGAAAACAACGTATTAGAGTTAAACATCAATTACACTCACATAATAATTTACAGTAATGCTACACATCCCACTTAAAATCCCACTTTTTTCATCCCACTACATGTGGCATGTGAGGTGTTAAATTGTGAGTGGATACAAGTGGTAGGTGTCATTAATGTGTATCCACTCACAATTTGACACCTCACATGCCACATGTAGTGGGATGAAAAAAGTGGGATTTTAGGTGGGATGTTTAGCATTATTAAATAATTTATATGGTCATTAGTTAACTTACTGATCCAAGGCATTGGATGCATTGGTGATGAAGAATAGTCCTAGGGCATTTCTTTAGATTTACTTCATTGCCATCTCCAACATCCAACCATAATATGTTTAGAAATATTGGAAATTTGAAAACCGAAGGATCTTACATTTATATTTAGCAGTCATACCATTTACCAAGACTGTTATTGCTTTAATTCAGTCTATGTGTAAATGATGAGAGGATACAACTTCCAAAAAATCAATAGAACATATAGTTATTTAAAGAATCAATTCATGTTTGTTTCAATGAATGAATGCTAATTGATGTTCATTATCTCCTTCCAGTGTTGTCTCTTAAACTTCCTTAAAAATGTTTAACAGTCTCAAAAGTCTCAAGTTGTTATAGAGAATCGGAGACACTTCATATTATATATATTAGGGTAAATTGCACTAAAATACCTTGACATTTGCTAATATGGCACCTAGATTGCACTTTTATTAAAAATGACAGATTAATACCCTTGACCAAACTGTTGACTGTTAACATTAACAGTTGACCGGTCAATTTTACAAAATGTCATAATTACACATAATAAAATCATAAAGTAATAAAAAAAATCAGAAAGTAATAAAAAAAATTAAGAAAGTAAAATAAAAAAAAATCAAAAATTAAAATAAAAAATTGGAAATCTAGAAATCTAGAAAAAAAAAAACAAAACTAAGATCTGGAAAAAAAAAAATCAACTTCAAATCACCTTCATCTTCATCTAACTTCTCACCCAACTTCATTCAACAAATTACAAACACAACACAAACAATAAAAACACCACACAAGAACCCGAAAGAACAAACCCAAAAATCAAAATCGAATCTTGTAAACAACCCATGAAGTACTCAAGCATGTAAACCAATATAACCAGGAAAAAAAAAAAAAACCCACCACAACCGCCACGCGCTATTCACCAAAGCTACACACTACCGCCGTAAATTGGAGGAGATGTGATGCGATCCTCTCTATGGAGATCGCACTAACAGCCGCCGTGTTCTTCCACTTCCGCCGTGCCATCCATCAACTGGAAAAATGGAGAATCGGAAAACCTTTGCGTCTTCTGGGTCGACCCGAACAACCTCAGAATCTGACGATTTTCTCCTCTGCATCACCTCTAAAACCGACGATCCGATCCGATCCGATCCTCCGTGTCGCCTTCTGAATCAGACGATTTGCTCCTCCGCGTCGCTCTGATGTGTTTCTTCTGGATCTGCGTCGCTCCGGCAAGATGCTAAGATGCAGATGGAGCTATCACTCAATCTCCGATTTGGTTCGATCTTCATTGATTGGTTTAATCTTCTTCAAGCAAATCGAACCGATTGCTCTACCAACGTTGCGCCTACCATCGCCATTCCCACCACCGCCCTAACATCTCTTCAATTTTGGAGGAGATCTGGTGTGATCTGACCAGATCTCCAAAGTTTTTTTTTTTTAATTGTTTTTTCACTTATTTATTTGTCTGTTTTTCTATTATCAGTTCGAACTGACAAAAGATATATCAGTTCCTTACATGTGAGCCATTGGATTTAAAAGATGTTTTGACAAGTGCATGCAGCCAAGTCAAAGTATTTATTTATTTATTTATTTATTTATTTATTTATTTTTGGTAAGTAAATAGTATCATAGAAAAAGAGAAAGAATGTACAAAATACAAGGGGCATACCCCAGGAAAAACAAAAGCAAAAACAAAAGCTCAAACCAGCTCAAATATGAGCAAAAATAAGAAGCAAGAGCTAAACAAGGGCTCAAACAAACAAAAATACAAGGCAAACAAATCAACTAATAGAAATATTCCACTTTAAAGCAACATGAGGCCAATCCGTCAAGTTGATAGATAAGAGTCTACTACGAATAGTATCAATAATGGAACGGGTAACGACTTTGCTGGTCTTATGAGGGCTCTCAAAAATTCTATTGTTCCTTTCTCTCCAAATAGAGTAAACCGCAACAGCAAGACAAAGCTTCTTAACAACAATGGAAGGAGATTTCCCCCTCCAATGTTGAGAAGCCCAAGCAATAAAACTAGGCCATCTCTGACCATTCCAAGGCCGGCCACACTTATCCTTCAAATGAGACCATATTTCTTTGCTATAAGCACACTCAAAGAAAAGGTAGGCATGAGTCTCAGGGAAAGCAGAGCAAAGAACACAAAGAGTACCAGCATGAGAAGTATAAGGATGAACACGGTCCAACGTTGAAAGTCTCCCTCTAATAGCTAACCAAAGAATGAAGCTCATCCTTGGAATGTTATGTGAATACCACACAAGCTCAAACCAAGGAACCAAAGGATGAAGGGCCTTAAGACTAGCCATGGTAGAGGCTGCCGTGTAAATACCATCAGGTGTAGGAAGCCACTTAATACAATCATCCAAACTAGAATTAGGGTTGTAAGAAGGCATGTGGTTCTTGATTTCAAGGAGGTCAATCGACATAGAGCAAGGCCAAACCCACTGATCACCAAGAATAATAGCCCACATGTAAGGAACTGATAAATCTTTTGTCAGTTCGAATTGATAATAGAAAAATTGATTTATTTGTTCTGATATATTTGTTTCAAAAAAAATTATTATATTTTTTCTCCTACAAAATTGAAAAAGATCATTTTACCCTTACACCGTTAAGTCCACCGTTAAGTCTAATAGTGGTCAACCTGGTCAAGGGTATCTTCCTGTAATTGAAGCAAAAGTTCAATATGATAGTGGTATTGGCAAACGTGAGGGTATGTTATTGCAATTTACCATATATATTATATAGTATAATTAATAAAATAAAAAAGAATCACGATCAATAAAATCAAGAAATTTAGAAGATTAATGTAAAGGCTTTTCTTAAAGACATGTTGATAAAAACATACAATCAAAGGCCAGAGTAGATAAAAAGAAAATGTGAAAATTAACTTGCCTATAAATAACAAACAAATAATAATAATTACAACCATCGAAGAACAATTATGACGATCAATAAGTCCTTTTGCTATAAAACAAATTATGTTCTTCATCATTAGCAGTTGTCTATTGCTCTTCTGTATATTGAACTTGTTATATGTGAATTTTGGTTGACTGACACGTCATCAAACTAGCAAGAATATCGGAGAAAAGATATGTTACGTCATGGAAAGTCAACAGGTGAAACCTAACAAAATGCTGGCCTAAGACGTGTCATCCGAGCGAGCACATCATTGAGCGAATAGACAAGTGTCATGAAATACATTGCAAGGAGAGGGGCTCGGCCAGCAGAAAATCACGAAGCAAGATTCTAGTCGGTCAAGATATCTCCCCAACGAAGATCATTAGCCCGAATCAGGATCTACCAGTGTCATTAATATCCGGTTACTGGAAAGAAAATTTTACTAAGTATAAGAATCAAGAATCACACTTCAACAAGGAAACAAACTTATTTCTTTCACAAGATATCAGCGTCTTAATCAAACACAAAATCAGTCACATTTATTACGTGATAAACATCAAACAGGAAAGAGATAAAGATAATCACAAGGATTCAAGCAAGTAGAATCATAACGAGATTCTACATGTCAACTGCTTACACAACAAGCTTAGGGTTACTGGAGGATGTATAAATACAACCACTTTCACTGCAAACAAGATATACAGAAGATATACATAAAAGCATTGAGAGAGGAACATGAGTTGAGTGTGTAACCTATTGTTCTCATAGTGAAAACCTTTTTACTACCGTCACCGGCTACCGTGGACGTTTTCCCAACTTGGGGCTTTACCACATAAAATCATGTCTCTTTCTTTCACATTATTTCATTTTTGCCATTAACGAATCACGAATTATACTATTGGCTTGTTGATATTCACAATAACGAAAAATCACAATCAACAAACTCAAAAATCTAAGAATTTCTAGCAAAAGTAAAAGCAAAAGCAAAATGACACTTTATATAATAAATAAATATTCTGGACACTTGTTTTATCATATTATAATCGATAGAGACTATTCATATTATATAACTTTTTTTTTTAAATTAAAACAACAAGCTCTATAGAGCTTTTTTATTAATAAAAATAAAAATAAAATAAAAAGGCGAAAAAAGAAGAAGAAAAAGGCACGCATGTCCTAAAACAAGCTAATCTAAAGAGGCACGTAGGCCTTAAAAAAAATATATAAACTTAATTATTCTGCCTCATCATGTGTGGCCCAATTAGCGACAATGTGTGAAGCTGCAGAACTTCTCTTACTTACTTAAGACTTGGAACTAGATAAAATCTTAAAAGTTAGCTTCACTTTTCTTTTTGATTTTGTCACCACGGGAATCCAATTATTGTCAAACACGGGATCTATTGGACCATGATTAGAATTTGAAGTATTAATATCTTGGTCTTCTGATATATGCTCCAAATTAATCTTTCCTCTTTTATCTCCTGAAACCTCATCCAAAACTTACTGATCAAAATTCTAGAAGTTTGAAATCTTTGGATTGTCAAGAATCACTTTGTTATTAATGTAAATATTCTCTAGAGAACATTGATGATTCTCATTATTATCTTCCTAATTTAAATACTTGGTATTCAAATCATTGGAGATATTAACATTAATTCCCACATCTTGATTAGGAAATTGTTCAGCTGCTTGAATTTGAATTGGAGAAAAACTCTCAATTAGATCATGATATTTCGCAAGTGCATTAGATGTGCCGGTTGTAACTGGAAACTACCCTTCACAGATTGGGTCAACTTCTTGAGACCCAAATTTGTCAACTTCAAAATTGGCCGTTGTTTCCCGATTCACTTCATGAGTATCAATCACATTTAATTCAAATAAATGTGGAGATAATTGGATGCTGCCATTTTTGTCTTCCACATTAATTACGGGATTTTTAAAATTTTGAATCTGCACAATTTCCTCTTCCTCTATCGTTTCCTGATATTGTGGGATTGTTTTGCATTCCTCCACGACAACCTGCCCATTATGGTGGCCATTGGTAGGCCGGTAGGTTTGCCTTGGATTTCTTGATCGCGATCGACCTCTATTAGAATTAATCTCCTTATTTTGGTGGCATCTAGCAGAATCATGATCAAAAGCTTTACACTCCGTACACCTCTTTGGAAGATTTTCATATATAACATCGACAGAGAAACCTCTATGGTCATCTCTCTCCACATTTAAAAAGGATGGTTGATTCAAAGTTAAATCAATGTCCACAAGAACTCAGGCATAAAACCCATATGCTTGATCCCTTGTAGCTTGATCTAGTTGTAGAGGGATGCCAACTCCTCGTGCAATCTCCATGATTGTAGTTGGATGCCAGTATTTCGAGCATAGACCGTAAAACCTCACCCAAACTTGAGCATGCGATAATTGTTGATTATATGGATTAAAATCCAGTTGCCATTGAAAAATACGAAAAATACCGTTTGAAATTGAGCAAGACCCTCCACTCCAAACCCTTTTTAAATCTTCTTCACTAGAAAAATGAATATCAAAATATCATTTTGGAAACGGAGTAAGCTTCCAAGGATTTCTGAGTTGCCAAATCGATTGCAATACAGATTTTAACTCAACAGGCTTTAAAGGTACAAAACCTTTTCTTAAAAGTAGACGTCCGAAAAGATTTTTCTGACAGTATTTCAATCTTTCTTGGACATATTTTTGGCTAATGTGAACACACGTGATGTCCCCTTTCACAACTGGCACCATGAGAAGATTTGATTGAACATGTACTTCATCGGTTTTAAGCAAAGCTGCAAAAGTTTTCCGTTTTGATGATGGCTGTGGTAAAGTATCAGGAACTTTTGAGAGAGGGGCAAGGAAATTCCACAAACATACTTTTGAAGGATCCATGGAGAAGGCTACAAAAGTGAGAGAAAACTCAAGAGGGAGAGAAAGTTATCCATCTCCTATATATATATATATATATACTGCTCTATGTTATAAATAATATTAATTCCATATACCTAGCATATCTCTATTCATATTATATAACTAATTAACAACATTAAATAGATTAAATAGGAACACTTCATATTACATATTCATATTATTATGTAATATAACATAAATACGGTGTATTAATAGGGATGTTATAGGATATCATTTTTATAAGTAGCAAAGCATTATATTATATATTATAATTACTATGGATTCTTCATATTAAATAACTCAATATTAAACAGGACACTTCATTCTTCAGTGATCTTTGTGAGGGAAAAATATGGCTCGATGTTTGTGCTGTCCTATTGAAGTGTCCATTGCGGATCCAATCCATAACTATAGTTAACATTGGAATCTCGATTGTGACAATAAGTGTGACGCAAAAATTGGCAAATGCTGTTAATATAATAATATCTACGGATTCGTATAGTAAATTCTTGCTTTTTTTAGTTTAAGCGTTCACAAGAGATAAGGACCTTGTTTAGCTAGGACAACTTGACCGTAATTGATCTTAAAAGAGCTAACTTTTGACTATTAGCTCTAAAGATTGGGAGAAGTTTAGTTTATACATGGACATGCTAGATTAAGCTTTGGTTATATGTTCTTGTTCATTAATGGTCTTTGGCTTTTTTTTTTTTTTTTTTTTTTTGGTATCCGTGGGTGTTCGGGCCAGCTTGCGTGCACCTCGACTAATCCCACGAGGCCCTAAAGTTAACAGCCGGGTAAACCTCCAATGGCCCCAAGAGAAACGTGGCTGCTAGAGATCAAACCCAAGACGTCCGAGTTTACGGCTCACCCCAGTGACTAGTGGCACCACCCCTTGGGGTTATGGTCTTTGGCTATTGCTCACTCTATGGGCTATAGGTGAGTCATGGTTGAAGACACAATTGCTATTTCCAATTTTGGTTTTCCAATATTCATTAGACTTAACGTTGCTATCTTATTTTCCATGTTAATATTGAGGCTCAATTTAGCATGGTCTTGTAGAATAGTTCACATATGTTGGTTGCGGTTTAGTGTTTGAAGGGCTTTCAGCACACTCTTCAACCCTTAGCTCAAATGAATGGTTACCCTAAGTTGGATTGATGCGGAACGAACCCTTTATTTGAATCGAATGTGCTTAATGCTTAATAATCAACTAAATGTGCATTTGTGTTTGGTGAACTTATATACCTTGTGTGACCACCCTCTTGCATCTCTCCAAGCCACATTTGTTTTCGTAACTTAGGGTGTCTTGCCTTGAGAAGTAGATTAACTTAATTAGGAGTAGTGTAATTTAGAGAGGCAAGCACCCGGTTACATTTATATCTTTAGTTTTACTATCCTTTAGTTTTAAATTTATTTTACTTCCATGTCCTCTGATCAAGCCAAAATAGATATGATTTTGACCCTCATTTCCTTCTCTTTTCGCTTGATTCTTAGGTATTTCCCCGTGTTTTAACTATGTTAATCAAGTGTTTCAGGATTATTAGTGCCACAAGGGCATTTATGAAGATGGAGAAGAACTTGATACAAAAAGTGTAAAAGGGGTGAAAACATGGCATTGTCGCTGTTTTAGGTGTCGCCTTTGTTCACACCGCGATAGAAGGCTTGAAGCAATAAAGATCCAAGCCAAGGAACTGTTGCGATATTGTCGCTGTTAGGCCATAACCGCAACAGAGAGAAGAAATCCTGATAAATCAATCAGGTATGCCGTCGGGTTTAGTGTCGCTGTTAGGCCATAACTGGGACAAAGAAGAAGAAAACCAAGAATTCAATCAGGTCCAGCATCGCTATTTAGTGTCGTTGTGTGACCAAATAGCGACCACTTTTAAGATCTCAGATCTCATTGTCGCCCTTCAGATGTTGCTGTCTTCACAACCGCGAAAAAGATGAAAACCAGTTACAACAAATAGAGTGAAGGATGAAAAACCATCTGCCGCGACGGCGTCGTAGTCCTTAAAACTGTGAAAACAGGACCGCGACACATGCCACGTCAGCATTTCTGGCAGTTATAGTACAAATCTGAGAGCCAATATAAATGATGTTCTTCTCTAAATTGAAAGAGATCTTCCCAAGCACGAAATTACGAGATTTAGATAAGCATTCTCTCTTCCATTTTTCCCACATTCAAAAACTCAAATCTTAAACTGCCTTTTTCATACAAAATCTCAACACAAAAATCATGATTACTTCACCCAACCATTCCCCTCTTCCCATTCTCTAGATTTTCTACCTTTGTCACTACCTATTAGACATCCATTCATCTAGACACATCCTCATCTACCATTCTTTGCACTAGGAGCATCTAAGGAAGGAAGGATCAAGCACTAAAGACGGAGGCCCAAGGGTGATTTCCTAATCTATTACTTCTCTTGCTTTTGATTGTAACTATGTGTAACTAAATCCTCATTTTAGGGGATTGATGTGAGAAACATTTGGATTTGGGTTTTGCTTAAGCTATATTGTATTTGAATCTCTATTTGTGTTCTATTTATTTGATAACTAGATTCTATGCACTATGTGATTAACTTTGTATACCACTTGTTGATTACAATCTTGCTAGGATTAATTGTTATATAATTAATCTTAGATTGACAACCTTGATTGATTAAGGAACATAGTGAATATGATAGATTGTTGGAGGGTATATCAACCACAATAATCTAAGCCTTGATTTGTAATTAACATATCCCACCTTAATCCCCTCTCCTTAATCGGTTAGACATTTTGGTGGGAAGTGTTTAGGTTATGTTTTGATGGCCTAATCACATCTAAGACTACAAATGGTTCATAAGTATGAGATTAGTTCATTAAAGTTAGTTTGATATGCCTATAACCCACTTGTAACTCCATCATTTTCCTAGTATTCTCTTAATTAATTACATTCCATTTTCTTATCAAAGATTGTTGAGCATTCTATTTTCTATATCATTTTTGTTACATTTACTTTATATGTATGTTTGATGGTTCTCAAACCATACACTATCCAACTTACTATGATTTACTTTATTGCATTTTAGACTAGTTAATTAATCCAACGTATTACTCTAATTCCCTGTGGAACGAATCTTTGCTTACCGTTTTTCTAATTTTACATCCTAAGCGGATTCCTAAGTGGTTAAACATGGTTTTCAAGTGAATATGCAAAAACGTATTTTGTTGAGCACAAAATGGCCTCATCATCCCCTACACAACAACAAACCGCACACACTTCACACACACTATTCTCACCATCTCCATGTTCTTATTTACATGCTTTTAATAAACACTAAAACTTAAGACAGTTGATGGATGACACTTTCCTGCGGAATAATACCCTTGCTTGTTGCTATACTTGTCTCTTGACTTGTGCACTTGCGAGGTAGAAATACCCAATAACAATCTTTTGACATACACAAATGACGTGTGTCAAAATGGTGCCACTTACAGGGAGGTGGCCTATTTGTTAGCTATATTGAGTTTTAGCTTAGGTTATGTAAATAGCTTATATTTACTTTGTAGATTTTGTTTATATGTTTGCTTTGTTTGTGTTATTTTTCTTTTTGTTTAAAGCATATGCATTTAATGTTGTTTGAGTTGTCTTGTGCTAGGAAAAGAAATTTTCAGGTCGGATGAACTACACAACTCAAGAGAACATCATGAATGCTTAGTTGGTTCGAAAATCACTTGCAAAGGCTAGTGCTTTAAGGTTAAAATGCTTTGCTTATTTGTTTGTGTTTTGTATTCCTATTTGTTTAGATCTAAGAGTGGGTATGTATTATGCTTAGATCTTAGGACATGTTGTGTTTTTGTTGTTCTTAGATTTTGTGATTTGTGTAGTTGTCCTTATTTCCAAATTCTAACTTGCATTGTCCAAATTTTATGAGTAGAGATGGTTCCATAGAGCAACATTGAGGACAATGTTGAGTTTAGGTTTAGGGGTGTGGACAACCCTTGTTGTGTTGTGTTCGTTTGTGTTGTTTTCTTGTGTTTATTTTTTTTTATTTTTTTTGTGTTTTAGTTAGAACTTTTTTCAAATCTCTACATATAATGCCATGTTTTGAAATTTTTTGAGGCAAATGTTTCATTAAAACTATACCGATTAGTGACTAAATTAATTTTTTTGCCTGCATTGCGTTCTTCAATTTTTCGTGTTGATTCTGAATATATAAAGAACATAAAGTTTTGGATGGCAATTCAAAAGTCATGATCATTTTTCGACCAAAGGTTAAGGGCGATGCCCAGTTTTACGAAATTGCACGTTCACTGTTTTCATCGTCCATTTTCACACTTTTCCAATTTGAATTTTGAAATACTTTCGAAATGAAAAATGTGTACTTTTATGTCTACTCTATGGTGTAAAATTTTTGTCAAATTATTTTAAGCGTTGTTAAAGGTATGCACTAGAAAGAATACATTGGACGAATTTGAATTTCGACAGTTTTGTTTTTAATCTTTGGCCTCCAAGTTGAGTTGTTTTCTTTTGCATGCCGGTAGAGACATTTCATGTATGCTTTTAGCTCTGTGTTTTGACTAGCATCATGCCATCTATAATATTTGCATCGCTATAAATTTGTATGTACAGTGCCTTGCTTTTGATGTTGAGGTGGATGAGACCTCTATACTAGTTTAACCTAGGAGAATAGTAGAGACTACCCTATGAGATTGTCGTGCCTTTTAACGTTTCATTTGAGAGGGTCTATTTTGTTTCTACTAATTAAACACTCTTCGATTTTGTTCTTAATTGTGATCTCATTGTACATCAATTTTGCATTAATTGCCATAGAACATTCATCATGTGGACTGCTTGTTGAGATTTGTATTCCCTTACTAGATGGACTTTTAGAAATGATTTTGGGCATGAGTGTGTGCATAACTACTAAAATAGCCTAAACACTTCCATGTCCCTATATGTGTTCTTTCATTGATAAAATTGAGGCCAAACACTAAACCTATCTACATCACCCACACAACACAAACACTTATCCATTCCCTAGTTATTGATCATGTTGAGGTGTGATGAGGCCGTTTTGTACTCAACAAAGATATTTATATTTCACTTTGAAAACCAGGTTTCATCACTTGTATACCCACTTAGGATGTAAAATTAGTAAAACAGTAAGCAAGAAATCATTCCACAGGGAAATGGAATGACAATTGAATTGATTAACTATTCTTAATTAAAACTAACCTAAATTCCATAAAAGTAAATATAGGTTTGGAATGATAGTGTTGGTTTAGAAAACCAACAAACATGCACACAAAGATAGTAATATTGCAAGATATCAAGAGAGCAATAAAAGATTTGATAGGAAAAATAGAAACCTCAACAATCTAGAATAGATGATGGATAAATCAAGTAATAGAGAATTTTGGGATTAGGGAAAGTCTTTCTATGTCCTCTTGACTAGAGGTATCTTTATTTTTAATTAATAAAATTTTCTCGTATTGTCAATATTGGGTAAATTTTTGAGTTTTTTTTATTAGCACACTCTAATGTTTAATTTGGGTTATGTCCTTGATCCTATCCAATAGTTGTGGATGCTTTCAAATACATGACAAAACCAATCACTGCAATCACAAACCGGATAACAAATCTCTCTAGTGAGATCACTCTATGTCTCTACCACGGATAGGGCATGTACGCTATTTTGATGGAATTGAACATTAAAAAAATTATATATATATATATACAGAAATTCTATTATCAGTTTGAACTGACAAAAGTTATATTAGTTCCTTACATGTGGGCCACTGGATTTAAATACTTTGACTTGGCTGTATGCACTTGTCAGTCAAAGTATTTAAATCCAGTGGCCCATATACAACGAACTGATATAACTTTTGTCAGTTCGAACTAATAATAGAAAGACTATATATATAAACACTAATATGAGTATAAGACTAATAACAAAGTTTAACGAGTATTGAAATTATCATGAGAAGATATAAAGATAAGAAGATTAAAAAGATAGGGATATTATTAAAAGCGTCCCTCTAGTTTGAGGTAATCCTTGTTTTGGTCCCTTTCGTTTGAGAATTATCGTTTTTAGTTCAAACGGTTACTATTAATCACCGTTTTAGTCCCTACTATTTGGTTCCATTAGAATTCCGTTAAATAAGTGAGGGCATATTGGTAAATGGATTGTTAAAATTAATAAATATTATTAAATTAAATAGTGAATATTAATAGAAATTAAAAAATTAATATTAAAAATAATAAAATAATAAAAATTAAAAAAAATCATTTCAAACCCTAATTCTCTCTCTCTCTCTCTCTCTCTCTCTCTCTCTCTCTCTCCCCCCATATATTCTCTTCTTTCTCTTCCTTTCTTCTCGCTCTCTCTCATTTCAAATCCAATTAAACTCTCTCTCCCAACAACAATCTCTCACTCATTCATCTCTTGCTTCCCATCTCTTGGTTGCCAGCGAGGAGATGGACTCTCTCTCTCTCGCCGACCCTGGTAGTGGCCTTTTGGGTGTGAGGCTAGCTATATGTTTGGGATTGGGTTTGTGTTTGGTGGATAGGTATGTGTTTGGTGTTTTGGATTTTTTGGATTTTGATTTTTTGCTTATTGTTTTGGTCATGATTTGGTGGAGATCGTTGATGGTGATGAAGATTTTGGTAATTGGGGGCTCGGGTCGATTTGTGTTTGTGGCTGTTGAATTTGGTTTGATTTGTGATTTGATTAAGGTTTGAATTTTGTTTGATTTTGATTTTGGTTGTTGGGTTGATTTTGTTTTGATTTTGATTTTAGGATGATTTTGGTTTTGTTGGGTTTGATTTTGGTGGTGAAATGGTGGTGGCTGTGGAAGGGTTGGGGGAGAGTAATGTTATACAACCCAAATAATTAACCCAAATTTAAACCCAAATGATATGGCAAGTGAGTTGTCATCACCACTAGGGGTAGGCAAAAAACCAATAAATCAAACCGAACCTATCCAATCGGTTTTTTTTTTTTTTCAATTTTCTTTTGTTGGCCGATTCAGTTCGGTTCATTTATTTCAAAACCGGTTGGATCAGTTTTTTTCCTGGTTCACTATCCCAAGCTGGAAAACCGAACCAAGATCCAACTTATATATAAAAAAAAAAAAAAACCTAGTTTAATGTTCAACAGTCCATGAAACTATAAAACTATGAACGTGTGTCCATTTTCTTTGTTTTTTTACTGAATATTATTTTTAAACTAGTATTTTTAATTTGTTCAAGCCCATAATTTAATTTGGTTGAAGGCCCAAAAGGATTAAAATATGAAAATATGTGTAATAATTAAAGCCCATGAATTTGGTCCAGTAGGACCAAAACCGAAAAAACCAAACCGAACCGAACATGTCCAATTCAGTTGGTTTTTGATCGGTTGACATTTGTAAATTTTATTGGATCAGTTCATATTTTCAGAAACCGAACTTTATTAGTTTTTTATCAATTCTATTGAAAAATAAACCGATCCATTAAACACACACCCCTAATCACCACACACAATATGAGATGATATGGTTAATGAAAAAACCATTTGCCACATCATTTGAGTTGAAATTTATACTAAAGTTTTGGGTTGTCTAACATTAATTTTTGGGGGATTGTTTGGATTTGGTGGAGATTCAGATTATTATTATTATTATTATTTATTTGGTTCCACTAAATCCAAGGTTTAATTTTTTATTTTATTTTATTTATGAAGATTTGTTGGATATTGGATCTCCATCGTCCATCCATAAGATCTCATAGACGGATGTCTGGATCTCCACCAATCCCTTTTAATTTTTAAATTGTAAGTATTAAGTACAAGGTAAAAATAGTATTTTCAGTAAAAAAAAAAAAAAAAAAGCTAACGGAAGTTGACAGAAGGATTAAAAGAGACAATTTTTAAATAAAAGGAATCAAAACGGGGAATACCTCAAACTAGTTGAATGTTTTTAATAATATCCCAAAAAGATATGGTTGTCTGTGAGGAGGTCTCAGTTTCAGACAAACACCACAACAAGTGGGCGTAGGTGGGGTGGACCATTTTAATAGAACCATGCGGTGGTCGCAACCGAACAAGCAACAATAGCATGCCACGTGGACAAGTTGATAGAAGAGAGAGGAACTGAGGAAGTGGGGCGGCTCAATAACGACAAAAAATGTGGTGCTTTTTTGTAATTTTGATCAAGAAAAAGATGTGAGTCACTCACTGATCTCACAAATTTCTTTTTTTAAAGCAATTATATTATATATTTTTTAAATCAAGTAAGGTGAACTTTATTTTAATTTTCTATGGGTAGGCAAAATCACGTGTCATTTTCATAAAATTCTGAATATTCCAGAAATGTTTTTGTCAATTTATTGATTTTATTTTTTAATTAAAAGAGTAGAATTTAATGTAGGATTGTGATTTGCGTAACTAATTTATTTATATAATATTATTATGACGCATGAGATTAAGGGCTAGTTTGTTATTACTGTAACTTTTATAATAGGGAAAATCGTATTTTAGTCCCTGTAGTTTATGTTTATCTGGGTTTAGTCCACGGTTTTTTTGTATTGTAACTTTAAGTCCATTTGTATTATGACAATATGAATTTCAGTCCCTACCGTCCAATTCCATTAGGGTTTCACTGATTTCTGTTAGGTCAACGAGAGTAATTTGGTAAACTGACCTACCAGCTCCTAGAAGCTTGATCTCACGAAGGGTAAATTCGTCAATTAAGATATTAAAAAAAAGAAAAAAAAAGAATTAACACATGTGGCTTATATTCAGCCACGTCGCTTAAGAAAAAACACAAAGACAACAAAAGGGGTGGACCCTTCCAGAGCACGTTCGTTTTGGTTTGTTATGTTTGAAGAAGCTTGAACTGCAACCAAGCTTCTTTGGCGCGAAATCTTCCCATAACCCTTCTTTTCATTCTTTTTCCTCTTCGTTTTTTACTTGATTTGAAACCAAACCATCCCGTCCCTTCTCTGTTGAAGTCGGAGTGAAGGTAGTGTTGCAAATGAGTTGTTGTTGGAGTTTTTGGAAGCAAAGTGTGTCGAAGGTGCGTTTTCTTTCTATACACACGGTTTGTCTTGATTATTGTTTGTATTGTGTTGCATGGTGTGTATTCAAGGGTTTTGTAATGATTTGAAACTAGTTTTCTAGGGTTTCAGACAAAAATTTGGGGGTTTTTGATTTAAATGCATTCAAGTGTAATGAATAGGTTATTTAACCAAGTATTAGTGTCTAATTCATAAAGAAGTTGGTTTGAGTCAGATTATTTGTGTTTGAAACATTTATTTCGTTACATTAGGGTTACATTAGGGTTTCAGTGTTATGAATATTGGGTTTTTAAAACTTAAAACGACATTTAAATGTAATTGACTGTTGTTTGAACTCATTTAACTTGTTTGGTTGATTAATAAGTTGCATGGATTGTGTATAGTTGTTTATCATTGGTGTACTTTGTGAGATTAGGGTTTCAGTGTTTGGAAATTGGGGTTTTGTTTTACTAAAAGGACATTAACAACAAATGACAGTTTTCTGAACCTATTTCACGTGTTTGGTTGATAAATAAGTTGTATGGTATAGTTTATTGTGTTATGTTATGTATGTGCATAGATGTATAGCCTTTTGTTGTTTATTGTTGCTTGTAGTTGCTTGTAATGGCTTTTACTTGTTGGTTGTTGCTTGCATGCTATACTGTTGCTTGCATTCTAACCTGTTCTATTGTTCTTGCAGTTGTAGATGAATAACATCTTCAAAATCACTGTTTTGCATGGGACCAATGTAATTGACTTAGGTGAGTGTGATGGTGATCACATAAGTTTGATTACTTTGGTCCATGCAATGACTGAGCAACTCAGTGGAAGCTCAAAAGTACCATCAGAACAATACTTGGTTTGGGTACAATTACCATGGTGTACTAATGTAATTGAGGTTTTAAGTGATAGGGATTTACTAGATGTATTTAGAGAGTTTGGGGTGCGTGGGTATGATAGTATATGTTTCCGAGTAGAACAGGTCTGTTATAAACCTTGTCCTCCTTCACAGGGAAGTCCTAACCAACCTGTAGAAGAGCCTGAGGTTGTTGAACAAATAGGTTGGTGTGATGCAGAGGTTGGTATGTTTGATTATGTAGCTTTTAGTGATGGGTAAAGTACAGAGTCTGGTTTTGATGAAGAGGCTGGTGATAATGGGCATTCTATAGGTTTAGATGGTCATAATGGGTATGAGGAGAATAATGACTATGGGGTAGGTGTAGATGGTGATCATGGAGATGGTTTAGGTGTAGATGGTGATCATGTAGATGGTTTAGGTTTAGATGGTGATTATGGGGATGGTGATTATGGGGATGGTGTAGGTGTAGATGGTAATAATGGAGATGGTGTAGGTTTAGATGGTGAGTATGGGGATATTACCAAGGAATGTATGGATTTATTTGAGGGGTATAAGTCTAGATCAGATGATGAGTTTTCTTCTGAGTCAGAAACTGACCAACCCCATGTGAAGATGGATATGTTATTGAGAGGTGTACCTTTCAAGAAAGATGGGAATCAAATTAAATTTTTTGTAGGTCAAACCTTTGCTAACAAAGAGGTAATGAGAGACATTTTTAGGGATTATGCAGTGCAGGAAGGTGTAGTTCTAGATAGAATTAAGAATGATAAGCAGAGACAGACCTACCAGTGCAATGATAAAGACTGTCCTTGGAGAGCTCATGCTTCATGGATGATAGACAAAACAACATTCTTCTTAAAAACCTTAGTTGACCAACACGAGTGTCATAGGGTCTGTAACAACAAAGAGGCAAAAGTTAAGTGGATAGCCTCTAAGTTTGATTCCATAGTGAAGAGTAATCCTGCAGTCAATGTGAAAGTCTTAGCTGATTTGCTACTAGAGAAGTTCAATGTATCAGTTGATTTGAAAAGGCTTTATGGTGTAAAACATAGAATCTTGAGGCAAATAAGGAGTGAACATGAACACAGTTTCAAGTACATTAGGCAATATGCCTACACTTTGAACCAAACCAACCCTGGGGCAGCCATACATTTGAGGGTCCAAAAGCCATTGTCAGTCTTCCATAGATTGTTTTTAAGTTTTGAAGCACAGAAGTTAGGGTTCCTAGAGGGGTGTAGACCTTTTATTGGTCTTGATGGATGTCACTTGAAAGGTCCTTGTGGAGGAATCCTCCTGTCTGCAATGGCTTTAGATGCTAACAATGGCCTGTTCCCACTTGCTGTGTGTATATGTGAGAAGGAGACAAAGTATAGTTGGATGTGGTTTCTCAACAACTTGAAGATGTACCTGCAGTTTCCGAGTGACAGACATCTATATTTCATGTCTGATAGACAAAAAGGATTGATCAAGGCTTTGTCCAAACATTTCCCTACTGCTAGCAAAAGGTATATTTCTACTACTATTTCATATGTCAACTTCAGTGTCATTCCTAACCATCTGTCAACTTCTAATTTATTAAATTTTTTTTTTATTTTGGCTTAGGTATTGTGCAAGGCACATATATGCTAACTTCAGAGGAAGTTATTGTGGTGACAGCTTCAAGAAGCTGTTTTGGAAGGCTAGTAGGAGTAGTAATGTGTATGACTTCAAGGCTGCATTGAATGATATTGGTCAGATTCAGCCTGGTGCCAAGGAGTGGTTAGCTAAGATAGAGCCACATCTATGGTCTAGGTTTGCATTTGACGCAGTGATTAGATGTGATCATGTCACTAACAACATGACAAAGGCCTTCAACAGCCTATTAGGTACCCTCAGATCACAAACTTACCTACAGCTGCTGGAGTTTATTAGGAGAATGCTCATGAGGAAGTTTCAAGAGAGGAAGGAGGAGTGTGATGCATGGAGGACAGTACTACCCCCAAGAGTACATGCAAAGATACTAAAACATAGTAAAGCAAGTAGGCAAATGACTATAATATCAGCAGGGGACCAAGAATATGAGATTATGGGTCTTGATGGGACTTTTCCAGTGAAGCTGAGGTAGTACAATTATGGATGTGGCAGCTGGCAGATCAGTGGCATTCCTTGCCCTCATGCCATGGCTGCCATAAGCCACAACTGTGGTAAATAAGCATTGAGGGATATGGTACCAAGATATGTCCACCAATCCCTCACCAAGAGTGCATACATGTAGACCTATAGGGGCATGATCCATCCAATGCCAGACCAGAAGATGTGGCTAGAAATTGAAGCCAATGAGGTGCTTCCACCACCAATTCAAGTCCAACCTGGTAGACCAAAGATGCAACGGAAGAGAGAACCTGGTGAGAAGAGCAAAGGAGGCAGGACAGGGACTGTTGTTTGCACATACTGTAAGAAGGCCGGGCATAACACAAGGACGTGCAAGGAAAAAAAAGAGGCAAGAAAGGTAGAATTTTCCATTATAACTTCATGTACTTAAATATTTTGTTTCTTAACTTGAGTGTAAACATTGTTTTTTGTACTTGTCAGTCATCTGGAGGTTCATCAAATCAATCGCAAAGGAAGTAATCCAAGGTACTTCTTCTCCCTCTCAAAAACTGTACTTGTAATGTAATTTAATTCAATTTGTTATGTAATGCCACATCTCTTGAACAGAGAACACCTGAAGCTTCAAGTTCATAGCCAACATCCACAGTTCAAAGTCAAGTTCACAGCCAACATCCACCATCAACAGCTGAAGCTTCAAGTTCACAGACAACAAAAAAGAAGACAACCAAGGTAATATACTTTTATAACTACTTAAGTTCATTGTATTGGGAAATTATGTTTTGGATTTCACTTATAACTTTGCATTTTTATTCACAGAAACAACATCCAACACCAGGAGGAGCTTCCCATAATCCATCCCAATCTCAACCACAGTCACAGCTCACTCATTGAAGAATATGGCTTGAAGTAGGACTTTTGCAGCAGCTATCTGGTATTCTGGTTTGAAGATGGACTTATTGTAGTAGCTACGTATTTATTGTAGGGACTTATTTTTTGTTTCCTAACTAGAATGCATGTTAACATGCTCAGTATTAGGAATTACTTGTATGTGAACTGGAATGATGGAATGTAGGACTTATTGTAGCTACTTATTTTTTGTTTGCTTGCTAGCAAGTTTTCTTGTTGCATGTTAACATGTTTAGTGTTAGGAATTAGTTGCTGTGTGTGAACTTGACTGATGAATATATAAGTAGTTGTTTCATGATGCTAAATGGTTGAAATATGAATACTTATCATTATGGTTCTTATATTACATTCAATGTTTGCTTCTAGTAGAATTTCATATCTAGGTTTACTCATATAAGTAGCACTGCCATGAACACACCAACATAAACTAGGTTAACTCATACCACTGCTATTTTTATAACTACTTAAGTAGAAGCATTGCCATTATTATACCAAGTAAAACTAGGTTAACTACCACAATTAGCTTTGACCCTCCTTGGATAGACTCTAGGTGTTGAATTCTTCCATGCAAGCTTTCTAGGTACTGCACCCTTTCCCACAACATCTCCAGCCTCTGCAACCTTCCATTTAGAATTGCCATTTCCTGTTGAACCATAAAAGTACCTCTACCATCATTCCTTTGTGATATACTATCACTGTATTGTCCTAGGTTGAATTCTTCATTATCTGGTTGCCAAAAATTGTAGAATTTGCATCTCCCTTTCTCACATACGAAATACAACTTGTGAGGGTTGTTTTAGGATTCAGAAATCTTCACACCAGCTTTGACACCACATAAGCATCTTCTATTTTTGAATTTTATAAACACTCCATTGATGTTGGTTGATGAGCTTGATGTAGCTTACATTGTGTGTATGCCACACTTGTGAGAATTGTGTATGGATTGATGTAAACTTGTGACCTTGATGTAACCAAAGTTGTTTGTGTATGGATTGATGAAGAATTTTCAATGTGTATGGTTTATGAATGGATTGATGGAGGAATGTGTATGTGAGAATTGTTGATAGATGATGAAATGAATATGTCTGGAATTTTTAAATGTGTATGGGAGTTATTGTTTGTGTGTAGGTGGCTTGAAATTTAAAAAGGAAAAAATAGCCGTTGAAAAACGGTAGGAAATGTGTAAATTAGTTTTTGCATATAAGACAAAAAAGGGTAAAATGGTAATTTCCGTTAAAGTTACATAAAAGACATATTTAAGGGTAAAACGGTCATTCAACCAGTTTCAGACAGTTAGAGGGGCATTAACATCTTTTAGCCCGACTGACATGGCAGAATTTGTCTTTTGACGGATTCTGTCACAGAAAGACTAAAAGTTACAATACCAAAAAACCGTGGACTAAACTCAGATAAAGGCAAACTACAGGGACTAAAATGTAATTCTCCCTTTATAATAATCACTATTAGCTATACTAAAGGAATATTCAGCTGTGAAATTAATCAGCAGATGTTTTGTTAATTGTATTTTTAAAACTACTGTATAGCTCAAAAGCAATATACATATGTTCTTTTTGGCAAGCAAACTTTCTTTTTGGCTTTTGGGGTGTTCTTTTTGGCTTTTGGGCGATCTTTTCGGTATGCAAACTTTCTTTTTGGCATGCGGTCGTGCTTTTTTGAACACGAGAGTGCTTTTTAGTTGTCAAGCGTGCTTATTAGTTTCTAGATGTTTTTTTTTTGGCTTTCAAGCATTCTTTTTTGCTAGCAAACTTTCTTTTTGGCTTTTGGGCGTCCTTTTTGGAAAGCAAACTTTCTTTTTGTTATGCGGGCATGATTTTTTGAACGCGAGAGTGCTTTTTCATTCTCGAGTGTGCTTTTTAGTTTCCAGACGTGATTTTTGGCTTTCGGGCGCTCCTTTTGGCAAGCAAACTTTCTTTTTGGCTTTTGGGCCTTCTATTCGACATGAAAACTTTTTTTTTTTGGAACGCAGGCATGCTTTTTTAAACGCGAGAGTTCTTTTTAGTTCTCGAGCGAGCTTTTTAGTTTTAAGACGTTCTTTTTGGCTTTTGGGCGTTCTTTTTGGCTAGCAAACTTTCTTTTTGGCTTTTGGGCATTCTTTTTGGCATGCAAACTTTCTTTTTGGCATGCAGGCATGGATTTTTGAACGCGAGAGTGCTTTTTAGTTCTTGAGCGTGCTTTTTAGTTTGCAGACGTTCTTTTTGGCTTTCGGGCGTTCTTTTTCGCTAGCAAATTTCTTTTTGGCTTTTGGGCATTCTTTTTGGCATGCAGGCATGGATTTTTGAACACAAGAGTGCTTTTTAGTTCTCGAGCGTGGTTTTTAGTTTTCAGATGTTCTCTTTATCTTTCGGGCGTTCTTTTTGGCTAGCAAACTTTCTTTTTGGCATGCGGTCGTGCTTTTGTGAACGCGAGAGTGCTTTTTAGTTTTCGAGTGTGCTTTTTAGTTTCCAGACATTCTTTTTGGCTTTCACGCGCTCCTTTTGGCACGCAAACTTTATTTTTGGCTTTTAGGCATTCTTTTTGGCATGCGGTCGTGCTTTTTTTAACACGAGAGTGATTTTTTGTTCTCGAGCGTGTTTTTTAGTTTCAAGACGTTCTGTTTGGCTTTTGGGCATTTTTATGGAATGCAAACTTTCTTTTTGTTATTCGGGCTTGGTTTTTTGAATGAGAGAGTGGTTTTTAGTTCTCGAGTATGCTTTTTAGTTTCCAAACGTTCTTTTTTGCTTTCGGGTGTTCTTTTTGGCAAGCAAACTTTCTTTTTGGCTTTTGGGTGTTGTTTTTGGCTTTTGGGTGTTCTTTTTGGTATGCAAACTTTCTTTTTGGCATGCGGTCGTGCTTTTTTGAACATGAGAGTGCTTTTTAGTTCTCGAGCGTGTTTATTAGTTTCTAGACGTTCTTTTTGGCTTTCAAGCGTTCTTTTTTGCTAGCAAACTTTCTTTTTGGCTTTTGGGCGTTCTTTTTGGAAAGCAAACTTTCTTTTTGTTATGCGGGCATGCTTTTTTGAATGCGAGAGTGCTTTTTCGTTCTCGAGTGTGCTTTTTAGTTTCCAGACATTATTTTTGGCTTTCGGGCGCTCCTTTTGGCAAGCAAACTTTGTTTTTGGCTTTTGGGCCTTCTTTTCGACATGAAAACTTTTTTTTTTTTTTAACGCATGCATGCTTTTTTAAACGCGAGAGTTCTTTTTAGATCTCGAGCGAGCTATATAGTTTCGAGACATTCTTTTTGGCTAGCAAACTTTCTTTTTGGCTTTTGGGCGTTCTTTTTGGCATGCAAACTTTCTTTTTGGCATGCAGGCATGGATTTTTGAACGCAAGAGTGCTTTTTAGTTCTCGAGTGTGCTTTTCAGTTTCCAGACGTTCTTTTTGGCTTTCGGGCATTTTTTTTCGCTAGCAAACTTCTTTTTGGCTTTTGGGCATGGATTTTTGAACGCGAGAGTGCTTTTTTGTTCTCGAGCGTGGTTTTTAGTTTCCAGACGTTCTTTTTATGTTTCGGGCGTTCTTTTTGGCTAGCAAACTTTGTTTTGCCTAGCAAACTTTATTTTTGGCATGCGGTCGTGCTTTTTTGAACGCGAGAGTGCTTTTTAGTTCTCGAGCGTGCTTATTAGTTTCTAGACGTTCTTTTTGGCTTTCGAGCGTTTTTTTTGCTAGCAAACTTTCTTTTTGGCTTTTGGGCGTTCTTTTTGGAAAGCAAACTTTCTTTTTGTTATGCGGGCATGCTTTTTTGAACGCGAGAGTGCTTTTTCGTTCTCGAGTGTGCTTTTTAGTTTCCAGACGTTATTTTTGGCTTTCGGGCGCTCCTTTTGGCAAGCAAACTTTCTTTTTGGCTTTTGGGCCTTCTTTTCGACATGAAAACTTTTTTTTTTTGGAACGCAGGCATGCTTTTGTTAAATGCGAGAGTTCTTTTTAGTTCTCGAGCGAGCTTTTTAGTTTCAAGATGTTCTTTTTGGCTTTCGCGCGTTCTTTTTGGCTAGCAAACTTTCTTTTTGGCTTTTGGGCGTTCTTTTTGGCATGCAGGCATGGATTTTTGAATGCAAGAGTGCTTTTTAGTTCTTGAGTGTGCATTTTAGTTTCCAGACGTTCTTTTTGGCTTTCGGGCATTTTTTTTCGCTAGCAAACTTCTTTTTGGCTTCTGGGCATTCTTTTTGGCATGCGGGCATGGATTTTTGAACGCGAGAGTGTTTTTTAGTTCTCGAGCGTGGTTTTTAGTTTCCAGACGTTCTTTTTATGTTTCGGCCGTTCTTTTTGGCTAGCAAACTTTCTTTTGCCTAGCAAACTTTCTTTTTGGCATGCGGTCGTGCTTTTTTGAACGCGAGAGTGCTTTTTAGTTTTCGAGCGTGCTTTTTAGTTTCCAAACGTTATTTTCTGCTTTCGGGCGCTCCTTTTGGCACGCAAACTTTCTTTTTGGCTTTTAGGCGTTCTTTTTGGCATGCGGTCGTGCTTTTTTGAACACGAGAGTGATTTTTTGTTCTCGAGCGTGCTTTTTAGTTTCAAGACGTTCTGTTTGGCTTTCGGGCATTCTTTTTGGCTAGCAAACTTTCTTTTTGGCTTTTGGGCATTCTTTTTGGAATGCAAATTTTCTTTTTGTTATTCGGGCCTGGTTTTTTGAATGAGAGAGTGGTTTTTAGCTCTCGAGTATGCTTTTTAGTTTCCAAACGTTCTTTTTTGCTTTCGGGTGTTCTTTTTGGCAAGCAAACTTTCTTTTTGGCTTTTGGGTGTTCTTTTTGGCATGCAAACTTTCTTTTTGGCATGCGGTCGTGCCTTTTTGAACGCGAGAGTGCTTTTTAGTTCTCGAGCATGCTTATTAGTTTCTAGACGTTCTTTTTGGCTTTCGAGTGTTCTTTTTTGCTAGCAAACTTTCTTTTTGGCTTTTGGGCGTTCTTTTTGGAAAGCAAACTTTCTTTTTGTTATGCGGGCATGCTTTTTTGAACGCGAGAGTGTTTTTTCGTTCTCGAGTGTGCTTTTTAGTTTCCAGACGTTATTTTTGGCTTTCGGGCGCTCCTTTTGGCATGCAAACTTTGTTTTTGGCTTTTGGGCCTTCTTTTCGACATGAAAACTTTTTTTTTTTGGAACGCAGGCATGCTTTTTTAAACGCGAGAGTTCTTTTTAGTTCTCGAGCGAGCTTTTTAGTTTCAAGACGTTCTTTTTGGCTTTCGGGCGTTCTTTTTGGCTAGCAAACTTTCTTTTTGGCTTTTGGGCGTTCTTTTTGGCATGCAAACTTTCTTTTTGGCATGCAGGCATGGAGTTTTGAACGCAAGAGTGCTTTTTAGTTCTCGAGTGTGCTTTTTAGTTTCCAGACGTTCTTTTTGCCTTTCGGGCATTTTTTTTCGCTAGCAAACTTCTTTTTGGCTTTTGGGCATTCTTTTTGGCATGCGGGCATGGATTTTTGAACGCGAGAGTGCTTTTTAGTTCTCGAGCGTGGGTTTTAGTTTCCAGACGTTCTTTTTATGTTTCGGGCGTTCTTTTTGGCTAGCAAACTTTCTTTTTAGCATGCGGTCGTGCTTTTTTGAATGCGAGAGTGCTTTTTAGTTCTCGAGCGTGCTTATTAGTTTCTAGACGTTCTTTTTGGCTTTCGAGCGTTTTTTTTTCTAGCAAACTTTCTTTTTGGCTTTTGGGCGTTCTTTTTGGAAAGCAAACTTTCTTTTTGTTATGCGAGCATGCTTTTTTGAACGCGAGAGTGCTTTTTCGTTCTCGAGTGTGCTTTTTAGTTTCCAGACATTGTTTTTGGCTTTCGGGCGCTCCTTTTGGCAAGCAAACTTTCTTTTTGGCTTTTGGGCCTTCTTTTCGACATGAAAACTTTTTTTTTTAGGAACGCAGGCATGCTTTTTTAAACGCGAGAGTTCTTTTTAGTTCTCGAGCGAGCTTTTTAGTTTCAAGACGTTCTTTTTGGCTTTGGGGCGTTCTTTTTGGCTAGCAAACTTTCTTTTTGGCTTTTGGGCGTTCTTTTTGGCATGCAAACTTTCTTTTTGGCATGCAGGCATGGATTTTTGAATGCAAGAGTGCTTTTTAGTTCTCGAGTGTGCTTTTTAGTTTCCAGACGTTCTTTTTGTCTTTCGGGCGTTTTTTTTCGCTAGCAAACTTCTTTTTGGCTTCTGGGCATTCTTTTTGGCATGCGGGCATGGATTTTTGAACACAAAAGTGCTTTTTAGTTCTCGAGCGTGGTTTTTAGTTTTCAGACGTTCTTTTTATGTTTCGGGCGTTCTTTTTGGCTAGCAAACTTTCTTTTGCCTAGCAAACTTTCTTTTTGGCATGCGGTCGTGTTTTTTTGAACGGGAGAGTGCTTTTTAGATTTCGAGTGTGCTTTTTAGTTTCCAAACGTTCTTTTTGGCTTTCGAGCGTTTTTTTTGCTAGCAAACTTTCTTTTTGGCTTTTGAGCGTTCTTTTTGGAAAGCAAACTTTCTTTTTGTTATGCGGGCATGCTTTTTTGAACGCGAGAGTGCTTTTTCGTTCTCGAGTGTGCTTTTTAGTTTCCAGACGTTATTTTTTGCTTTCGGGCGCTCGTTTTGGCAAGTAAACTTTGTTTTTTGCTTTTGGGCCTTCTTTTCGACATGAAAACTTTTTTTTTTTGGAACACAGGCATGTTTTTTTAAACGCGAGAGTTCTTTTTAGTTCTCGAGCGAGCTTTTTAGTTTCAAGACGTTCTTTTTGGCTTTCGCGTGTTCTTTGATGCTAGCAAACTTTCTTTTTGGCTTTTGGGCGTTCTTTTTGGCATGCAAACTTTCTTTTTGGCATGCAGTCATGGATTTTTGAATGCAAGAGTGCTTTTTAGTTTCCAGACGTTCTTTTTACCTTTCGGGCGTTTTTTTTCGCTAGCAAACTTCTTTTTGGCTTTTGGGCATTCTTTTTGGCATGCGGGCATGGATTTTTGAACGCGATAGTGCTTTTTAGTTCTCAAGCGTGGTTATTAGTTTCCAGACGTTCTTTTTATGTTTCGAGCGTTCTTTTTGGCTAGCAAACTTTCTTTTGCCTAGCAAACTTTCTTTTTGGCATGCGGTTGTGCTTTTTTGAACGCGAGAGTAATTTTTAGTTTTCGAGTGTGCTTTTTAGTTTCCAAACGTTCTTTTCTGCTTTCGGGCGCTCCTTTTGGCACACAAACTTTTTTTTTGGCTTTTAGGCGTTCTTTATGGCATGCGGTCGTGCTTTTTCGAACACGAGAGTGATTTTTTGTTCTCGAGCGTGTTTTTTAGTTTCAAAACGTTCTGTTTGGCTTTTGGGGATTCTTTATGGCTAGCAAACTTTCTTTTTGGCTTTTGGGCATTTTTTTTGGAATGCAAACTTTCTTTCTGTTATTCGGGCTCGGTTTTTTGAATGAGAGAGTGGTTTTTAGTTCTCGAGTATGCTTTTTAGTTTCCAAACGTTCTTTTTTGCTTTCGGGTGTTCTTTTTGGCAAGCAAACTTTCTTTTTGGTATGCAAACTTTCTTTTTGGCATGCGGTCGTGCTTTTTTGAACATGAGAGTGCTTTTTAGTTCTCGAGCGTGCTTATTAGTTTCTAGACGTTCTTTTTGGCTTTCAAGCGTTCTTTTTTGCTAGCAAACTTTCTTTTTGGCTTTTGGGCGTTCTTTTTGGAAAGCAAACTTTCTTTTTGTTATGCGGGCATGCTTTTTTGAATGCGAGAGTGCTTTTTCGTTCTCGAGTGTGCTTTTTAGTTTCCAGACATTATTTTTGGCTTTCGGGCGCTCCTTTTGGCAAGCAAACTTTGTTTTTGGCTTTTGGGCCTTCTTTTCGACATGAAAACTTTTTTTTTTTTTTAACGCAGGCATGCTTTTTTAAATGCGAGAGTTCTTTTTAGTTTTTGAGCGAGTTTTTTGGCTTTCGGGCGTTTTTTTTGGCTAGCAAACTTTCTTTTTGGCTTTTGGGCGTTCTTTTTGGCATGCAAACTTTCTTTTTGGCATGCAGGCATGGATTTTTGAACGCAAGAGTGCTTTTTAGTTCTCGAGTGTGCTTTTTAGTTTCCAGACGTTCTTTTTGGCTTTCGGGCGTTTTTTTTCGCTAGCAAACTTCTTTTTGGCTTCTGGGCATTCTTTTTGGCATGCGGGCATGTATTTTTGAACGCGATAGTGCTTTTTAGTTCTCAAGCATGGTTTTTAGTTTCCAGACGTTCTTTTTATATATCGAGCTTTCTTTTTGGCTAGCAAACTTTCTTTTGCCTAGCAAATTTTTTTTGGCATGCGGTCGTGATTTTTTGAACGCGAGAGTGCTTTTTGGCTAGCAAACTTTCTTTTGCCTAGCAAACTTTCTTTTATGCTTTCGGGCACTCCTTTTGGCACGCAAACTTTCTTTTTGGCTTTTAGGCGTTCTTTTTGGCATGCGGTCGTGCTTTTTTGAACACGAGAGTGATTTTTTGTTCTTGAGCGTGCTTTTTAGTTTCAAGAGGTTCTGTTTGGCTTTCGGGCATTCAACTTTCTTTTTGGCTTTTGGGCATTTTTTTTGGAATGCAAACTTTCTTTCTGTTATTCGGGCTCGGTTTTTTGAATGAGAGAGTGGTTTTTAGTTCTCGAGTATGCTTTTTAGTTTCCAAACGTTCTTTTTTGCTTTCGGGTGTTTTTTTTGGCAAGCAAACTTTCTTTTTGGCTTTTGGGTGTTCTTTTTTGCTTTCGGGTGTTCTTTTTGGCAAGCAAACTTTCTTTTTGGTATGCAAACTTTCTTTTTGGCATGCGGTCGTGCTTTTTTGAACATGAGAGTGCTTTTTAATTCTCGAGCGTGCTTATTAGTTTCTAGACGTTCTTTTTGGCTTTCAAGTTTCTTTTTGGCTTTAAGGCGTTCTTTTTGGAAAGCAAACTTTCTTTTTGTTATGCGGGCATGCTTTTTTGAATGCAAGAGTGCTTTTTCGTTCTCGAGTGTGCTTTTTAGTTTCCAGACATTATTTTTGGCTTTCGGGCGCTCCTTTTGGCAAGCAAACTTTCTTTTTGGCTTTTGGGCCTTCTTTTCGACATGAAAACTTTTTTTTTTTGGAACGTAGGCATGCTTTTGTTAAATGCGAGAGTTCTTTTTAGTTCTCGAGTGAGCTTTTTTGTTTCAAGACGTTCTTTTTGGCTTTCGCGCGTTCTTTTTGGCATGCAGGCATGGATTTTTGAACGCAAGAGTGCTTTTTAGTTCTCGAGTGTGCTTTTCAGTTTCCAGACGTTCTTTTTGGCTTTCGGGCATTTTTTTTCGCTAGCAAACTTCTTTTTGGCTTTTGGGCATTCTTTTTGGCATGCGGGCATGGATTTTTGAACGCGAGAGTGCTTTTTTGTTCTCGAGCGTGGTTTTTAGTTTCCAGACGTTCTTTTTATGTTTCGGGCGTTCTTTTTGGCTAGCAAACTTTGTTTTGCCTAGCAAACTTTATTTTTGGCATGCGGTCGTGCATTTTTGAACGCGAGAGTGCTTTTTAGTTCTCGAGCGTGCTTATTAGTTTCCAAATGTTCTTTTCTGCTTTCAAGCGCTCCTTTTGGCACGCAAACTTTCTTTTTGGCATGCGGTCGTGCTTTTTTGAACACGAGAGTGATTTTTTGTTCTTGAGCGTGCTTATTAGTTTCTAGACGTTCTTTTTGGCTTTCGAGCGTTTTTTTTGCTAGCAAACTTTCTTTTTGGCTTTTGGGCGTTCTTTTTGGAAAGCAAACTTTCTTTTTGTTATGCGGGCATGCTTTTTTGAACGCGAGAGTGCTTTTTCGTTCTCGAGTGTGCTTTTTAGTTTCCAGACGTTATTTTTGGCTTTCGGGCGCTCCTTTTTGCAATCAAACTTTTTTTTTTGGCTTTTGGGTGTTCTTTTTGGCATGCAAACTTTGTTTTTGGCATGCGGTCGTGCTTTTTTGAACGCGTGAGTGCTTTTTAGTTCTCGAGCGTGCTTATTAGTTTCTAGACGTTCTTTTTAGCTTTCGAGCGTTCTTCTTCGCTAGCAAACTTCTTTTTGGCTTTTGGGCATTCTTTTTGGCATGCGGGCATGGATTTTTGAACACAAGAGTGCTTTTTAGTTCTCAAGCCTAGTTTTTAGTTTCCAGACGTTCTTTTTATGTTTCGGGCGTTCTTTTTGGCTAGCAAACTTTCTTTTCCCTAGCAAACTTTCTTTTTGTCATGCTGTCGTGCGTTTTTGAACGCGAGAGTGCTTTTTAGTGTTCGAGTGTGTTTTTTAGTTTCCAAACATTCTTTTTGGCTTTCGGGCGCTCGTTTTGGCACGCAAACTTTCTTTTTGGCTTTTAGGCGTTCTTTTTGGCATGCGATCGTGCTTTTTTGAACACGAGAGTGATTTTTTGTTCTCGAGCGTGCTTTTTAGTTTCAAGACGTTCTGTTTGGCTTTCGGGCATTCTTTTTGGCATGCAGGCATGGATTTTTAAACGCAAGAGTGCTTTTCAGTTCTCGAGCGTGCTTTTTAATTTCCAGACGTTTTTTTTGGCTTTCGAGCGTTCTTTTTCGCTACCAAACTTCTTTTTTCGCTTTTGGGCATTCTTTTTGGCATGCTGGCATGGATATTTGAACACAAGAGTTCTTTTTAGTTCTCGAGCGTGGTTTTTAGTTTCCAGACGTTCTTTTTATGTTTCGGGCGTTCTTTTTGGCTAGCAAACTTTCTTTTTGGTATGTTGTCGTGCTTTTTTGAACGCGAGAGTGCTTTTTAGTTTTCGAGTGTGCTTTTTAGTTTCCAAACGTTATTTTCTGCTTTCGGGCGCTCCTTTTGGCACGCAAACTTTCTTTTTGGCTTTTAGGCGTTCATTTTGGCATGCGGTCGTGCTTTTTTGAACACGAGAGTGATTTTTTGTTCTCGAGCATGCTTTTTAGTTTCAAGACATTCTGTTTGGCTTTCGGGCATTCTTTTTGGCTAGCAAACTTTCTTTTTGGCTTTTGGGCATTCTTTTTGGAATGCAAACTTTCTTTTTGTTATTCGGGCCTGGTTTTTTGAATGAGAGAGTGGTTTTTAGCTCTCGAGTATGCTTTTTAGTTTCCAAACGTTCTTTTTTGCTTTCGGGTGTTCTTTTTGGCTTTTGGGTGTTCTTTTTAGCATGCAAACTTTCTTTTTGGCATGCGGTCGTGCTTTTTTGAACGTGAGAGTGCTTTTTAGTTCTCGAGCGTGCTTATTAGTTTCTAGACGTTCTTTTTGGCTTTTGAGCGTTCTTTTTGGAAAGCAAACTTTCTTTTTGTCTTTTGGGCGTTCTTTTTGGAATGCAAACTTTCTTTTTGTTATGCAGGCATGCTTTTTTGAACGCGAGAGTGCTTTTTTTTCGTTCTCGAGTGTGCTTTTTAGTTTCCGAACGTTATTTTTGGCTTTCGGGTGCTCCTTTTGGCATGCAAACTTTGTTTTTGGCTTTTGGGCCTTCTTTTCGACATGAAAACTTCTTTTTTTTTGGAACGCGGACATGCTTTTTTAAACGCGAGAGTTCCTTTAAGTTCTCAAGCGAGCTTTTTAGTTTCAAGACGTTCTTTTTGGCAAGCAAACTTTCTTTTTGGCTTTCGGGCGTTCTTTTTGGCATGCAAACTTTCTTTTTGGCATGCGGGCATGCTTTTTTGAACGCGAGAGTGCTTTTTAGTTCTCGAGCGTGCTTTTTAGTTTCCAAACGTTCTTTTTGGCTTTCAGACGTTCTTTTCCGCTAGCAAACTTATTTTCTGTTTTTGGGCGTTCTTTTTGGCATGCGGGCATGCTTTTTTGAACGCGAGAGTGGTTTTTAGCTCTCGAGCGTGCTTTTTAGTTTCCAAACGTTCTTTTTGTCTTTCGGGCGTTCTTTTTGGCTAGCAAACTTTCTTTTTGGCTTTTGGGCGTTCTTTTAGGAATGCAAACTTTCTTTTTGTTATGCGGGCATGCGTTTTTGAATGCGAGAGTGGTTTTTAGCTCTCGAGTATGCTTTTTAGTTTCCAAACGTTCTTTTTGGCTTTCGGGCATTGTTTTTTGCAAGCAAACTTTCCTTTTAGCTTTTGGGCATTCTTTTTGGCAATCAAACTTTCTTTTTGGCATGCGGGCATGCTTTTTTGAACGCGTGAGTGGTTTTTAGCTCTCGAGCGTGCTTTTTAGTTTCCTGACGTTCTTTTTTGCTTTCGGGCGTTCTTTTTGGCTAGCAAACTTCTTTTTGGCTTTTGGGCGTTCTTTTTGGAATGCAAACTTTCTTTTTGGCATGCGGGCTTGGATTTTTGAAAGCGATAGTGCTTTTTGGTTCTCGAGCGTGCTTTTTAGTTTATAGACGTTCTTTTTATCTTTTGGGCCTTCTTTTAGGAATGCAAACTTTCTTTTTGTTATGCGGGCATGCGTTTTTGAATGCGAGAGTGGTTTTTAGCTCTCGAGTATGCTTTTTAGTTTCCAAACGTTCTTTTTGGCTTTCGGGCATTGTTTTTTGCAAGCAAACTTTTCTTTTCGGCAAGCAAAATTTATTTTTGGCTTTTGGGCGTTCTTTTTGGCAAGCAAACTTTCTTTTTAGCTTTTGGGCGTTCTTTTTGGCATGCAAACTTTCTTTTTGGCATGCGGGCATGCTTTTCTGAACGCGTGAGTGGTTTTTAGTTCTCGAGCGTGCTTTTTAGTTTCCTGACGTTCTTTTTGGCATGCAGACATGGATTTTTGAATGCGAGAGTGGTTTTTAGCTCTCGAGCATGCTTTTTAGTTTCCAAACGTTCTTTTTGGCTTTCGGGCATTGTTTTTAGCAAGCAAACTTTCTTTTTAGCTTTTGGGCGTTCTTTTCGGCAAGCAAACTTTATTTTTGGCATGCAGGCATGCTGTTTTGAACGCGAGAGTGATTTTTAGCTCTCGAGCATGCTTTTTAGTTTCCAGACGTTCTTTTTGGCTTTCGGGCGTTCTTTTTGGCAAGCAAACTTTCTTTTTAGCTTTTGGGCGTTCTTTTTGGCAAGCAAACTTTCTTTTTGGCATGCGGGCATGCTTTTTTGAACGCGAGAGTGCTTTTTACTTCTCAAGCGTGCTTTTTAGTTTCCGGACGTTCTTTTTTTTTCTTTCGGGCGTTCTTTTTGGCAAGCAAACTTTCTTTTTGGCTTTTGGGCGTTCTTTTTGGCAAGCAAACTTTCTTTTTGGCATGCGGGCATGCTTTTTTGAACGCGAGAGTGGTTTTTAGCTCTCGAGCGTGCTTTTTAGTTTCCAGACGTTCTTTTTGGCTTTCGGGCGTTCTTTTTGGCTAGCAAACTTCTTTTTAGCTTTTGGGCTTTCTTTTTGGCATGCAAACTTTCTTTTTGGCATGCGGGTATGGATTTTTGAAGGCGTGAGTGCTTTTTAGTTCTCGAGCGTGCTTTTTAGTTTCCTGACGTTCTTTTTGGCTTTTGGGCCTTCTTTTAGGAATGCAAACTTTCTTTTTGTTATGTGGGCATGCGTTTTTGAATGCGAGAGTGGTTTTTAGCTCTCGAGTATGCTTTTTAGTTTCCAAACGTTCTTTTTGGCTTTCGGGCATTGTTTTTTGCAAGCAAACTTTCCTTTTAGCTTTTGGGCATTCTTTTTTGCAAGCAAACTTTCTTTTTGGCATCCGGGCATGCTTTTTTGAACGCGTGAGTGGTTTTTAGCTCTCGAGCGTGCTTTTTAGTTTCCTGACGTTCTTTTATGCTTTCAGGCGTTCTTTTTGGCTAGCAAAGTTTCTTTTTGGCTTTTGGGCGTTCTTTTTGGAATGCAAACTTTCTTTTTGTTTTGCGGGAATGCTTTTTTGAATGCGAGAGTGGTTTTTAGCTCTCGAGCGTGCTTTTTAGTTTCCAAACGTTCTTTTTGGCTTTCGGGCGTTCTTTTTGGCTAGCAAACTTTCTTTTTGGCTTTTGGGCGTTCTTTTGGAATGCAAACTTTCTTTTTGTTTTGCGGGAATGCTTTTTTGAATGCGAGAGTGGTTTTTAGCTCTCGAGCGTGCTTTTTAGTTTCCAAACGTTCTTTTTGTCTTTCGGGCATTCTTTTTGGCTAGCAAACTTTCTTTTTAGCTTTTGGGCTTTCTTTTTGGCAAGCAAACTTTCTTTTTGGCATGCGGGCATGCTTTTTTGAACGCGAGAGTGCTTTTTAGCTCTCGAGCGTGCTTTTTAGTTTCCAGACGTTCTTTTTGACTTTCGGGCGTTCTTTTTGGCTAGCAAACTTTCTTTTTGGCTTTTGGGCTTTCTTTTTGGAATGCAAACTTTCTTTTTGTTATGCAGGCATGCGTTTTTGAATGCGAGAGTGGTTTTTAGCTCTCGAGTATGCTTTTTAGTTTCCAAACTTTCTTTTTAGCTTTTGGGCATTCTTTTTGGCAAGCAAACTTTCTTTTTGGCATGCGGGCATGCTTTTTTGAACGCGTGAGTGGTTTTTAGCTCTCGAGCGTGCTTTTTAGTTTCCTGACGTTCTTTTTGGCTTTCGGGCGTTCTTTTTGGCTTTTGGGCGTTCTTTTAGGAATGCAAACTTTCTTTTTGTTATGCGGGCATGCTTTTTTGAATGCGAGAGTGGTTTTTAGCTCTCGAGTATGCTTTTTAGTTTCCAAACGTTCTTTTTGGCTTTCGGGCATTCTTTTTGGCAAGCAAACTTTCTTTTTGGCATGCGGGCATGCTTTTTTGAACGCGAGAGTGGTTTTTAGCTCTCGAGCGTGCTTTTTAGTTTCCAGACGTTCTTTTTGGCTTTCGGGCGTTCTTTTTGGCTAGCAAACTTTCTTTTTGGCTTTTGGGCGTTCTTTTAGGAATGCAAACTTTCTTTTTGTTATGCGGGCATGCTTTTTTGAATGCGAGAGTGGTTTTTAGCTCTCGAGTATGCTTTTTAGTTTCCAAACGTTCTTTTTGGCTTTTGGGCATTGTTTTTGGCAAGCAAACTTTCTTTTTGGCATGCGGGCATGCTTTTTTGAACGCGAGAGTGGTTTTTAGCTCTCGAGCGTGCTTTTTAGTTTCCAGACGTTCTTTTGGTTTTCGGGCGTTCTTTTTGGCTAGCAAACTTCCTTTTGGCTTTTGGGCGTTCTTTTTGGCATGCAAACTTTCTTTTTGGCATGCGAGCATGGATTTTTGAACCCGATAGTGCTTTTTGGTTCTCGAGTGTGCTTTTTAGTTTACAAACGTTCTTTTTGTCTTTCGGGCATTCTTTTTGGCTAGCAAACTTTCTTTTTGGCTTGCAAACTTTCTTTTTGGCTTTTGGGCGTTCTTTTAGGAATGCAAACTTTCTTTTTGTTATGCGG
The DNA here is from genome assembly GCA_008009225.1 of Acer yangbiense. Taxonomy (NCBI): domain Eukaryota; kingdom Viridiplantae; phylum Streptophyta; class Magnoliopsida; order Sapindales; family Sapindaceae; genus Acer; species Acer yangbiense. Next base: position 38,063,309 of record CM017761.1, read on the forward strand.
GCATGCGTTTTTGAATGCGAGAGTGGTTTTTAGCTCTCGAGTATGCTTTTTATTTTCCAAACGTTCTTTTTGGCTTTCGGGCATTGTTTTTGGCTAGCAAATTTTCTTTTTGGCATGCAAACTTTCTTTTTGGCTTTCGGGCATGCTTTTTTGAATGCGAGAGTGCTTTTTAGGTCTCGAGCATGCTTTTTAGTTTCCAAACGTTCTTTTTGGCTCCCGGGCATTCTTTTTGGCAAGCAAACTTTCTTTTTGGCTTTCGGGCATTATTTTTGGCATGCAAACTTTCTTTTTGGTAGGCGGGCATGCTTTTTTGATCGCGAGAGTGCTTTTAAGTTCTTGAGCGTGCTTTTTAGCTTCCAAATATTCTTTTTGACTTTTGGGCGTTCTTTTTCGCAAGCAAACTTTCTTTTTGGCTTTTGCACGTTCTTTTTGGCATGTAAACTTTCTTTTTGGCATGTGGGCATGCTTTTTTGAACGCTAGAGTGCTTTTTAGTTCTCGAGCGTGCTTTTTAGTTTCCAAACGTGCTTGTTGGCTTACGGTCGTTCTTTTTGGCATGCAAACTTTCTTTTTGACTTTTGGGCGTTCTTTTTCGCAAGCAAACTTTCTTTTTGGCTTTTGCGCGTTCTTTTTGGCATGCGCCCATACTTTTTTGAACTCGAGAATTCTTTTTAGTTTTCGAGCATGCTTTTTAGTTTCCAAACGTTATTTTTGGCTTTCGGGCGTTATTTTTGGCAGGCAAACTTTTTTTTTGGCTTCTGGGCATTCTTTTTGGCAAGCAAAATTTCTTTTTGGCTTTCGTGCGTTCTTTTTGGAATGCAAACTTTCTTTTTGGCTTTCGTGCATTCTTTTTGGACTGTAAACTTTCTTTTTTTCTTCCGGGCATTCTTGTTTTCATGCAAACTTTCTTTTTTACTTATGG